>JANQAP020000048.1:6772101-6788871 GCA_026874005.2 Erythroxylum coriaceum | reverse complement strand
TTTATACTCTTAGTGGATGTGAAAGGTCCACTTTGCCCTTCATTTAAGCCTTATAGCCTTTTAACCTTAAGTGTCTTCCCAAAAATGCCCTTATACAATCTTACAACATTAATACTTTAATTCCATCAAATTACCCATGTCATAAAATCCTACTAACCTTGTTATAACAAATTAACTCCAAAAATTAATTTATCAACACCTCATAATTCATTTCAAATCATGCTTAATAAATAAAAAAATTTTGGGGGCCAACAAGTTGAACAAATTTGAAGCGGTAAGAGGCTTGTCGATGATGAACAAAAGATGACAAGACTATTTATAACACTTGTTAAATGGGAAAATAGACAAGAGTACAACATAAAAAGGTAAGAAATGTTACAACTTCTCGTATATTGGAATTGATTCATATGGATTTGGTAGGCCCAACACAACATGCTAATATTGGTGGATGAGGTATTTCTTGACATGTGATGATGATTACTCTAGATATACTTGGGGTAGCTTTCTTGAAAGAAAATCCAGATGCATTTGAGGCATTTAGAAGCTTATATGTACATATTACAAATTAGAAAAATATGAAAATTTTGATAATCAAATTTGATCATAGAAGGGAGTTTGAGAATGCAAGTTTTAACAATTTTTATAATAGACATGGTATTATGTAAGAGTTTTTAGCACCTAAAACACCACAACAAAATGGAGTTGTATAGCGGAAGAATTGAACTCTTTAAGAGATGGCCAGATCAATATTGAATGGAAGAAAAATATCAATGAGATTTTGGGATGAACTAATAAACACTACATGTCATATATGCAACATAGTTCATCTTAGAAACATTTTGAACAAGACACCTTATGAACTATAGAAAGGAAAGAAACCGAACGATGGCTACTTGCATATGTTTGGCAACAAATTTTACATTATTAAAGAATGAGAACAACTTAGGAAGTTTGAAATTAAGAGTGGTGAGGGCATCTTCCTTGAGTGTTCAGTTCACAGTAAGACGTATCGTGTGTTCAACTAAAGAATTAAGACAGTGATGGAATTTGTGAATGTTATTGTAGATGATGTGCACCAAATAATTGATAAGGTGGTCGAAGAGAACCTTTAAAATCAGCTTCACACATTAGAACAGAGATGCAATGGAGTTAAAACTAGAGAATGTTTAGATCCAAAGTTAGTTGTTGCTAAAAAAGAAACCAATCAGACAGAGGACCAGTTGGTTGCTTCTGAGGAAGAAACCAACTAGACATCTTATGCAAAAACAAACTTTGTGAATAACAAAGACTCAAAGGAAGGTAATTTCAACAAAGATCCTCCATCATGAATCAGATGGAGTCATCCTATTGAGAATGTGATTGGTGAGATTAGTGATACAAGGAAAACAAGAGAAAGAAAAATGATAGATTATCGAGAACTTACAGGACTTAAATGTTACACTTCTTTATTTGAAGCAAAAATTATGAAAGAAGCATTGCAAGAATTATGAACTACTGCAATGCAAGAAGAGTTAACACTGTTTGCTTGAAATGATATATGGGAATTGGTGCCGAGGTCATCGAATGTGAACGTGATTGGAACCAAATGGGTGTTTTGCAACAAAACCAATGACAAAGGTAATGTGACAAGAAATAAGGTCAGGTTAGTTGCTCAAGGACACTCTCAAATTAAAGGCATTGATTTTGAAGAAACATTTGCCCCAGTAGCAAGGTTTGAGTCAATTAGACTTCTTTTGGCCATAAAATATGTGAAAAGATTCAAGCTTTATCAAATTGATGTGGAGAGCGAATTCTTGAATGGATTTCTAAAAGAAGAAGTATATGTTGAACAACCAAATGGTTTCATTGATTCGATACATATTGATCATGTATTCAAGCTTAAAAAGGCTCTTTAAGGTCTTAAGTAAGCGCTAAAGGCCTGGTATGAGAGGCTCACCCAATATCTACTCAATCAAGGATATGAACAAGGTAGCGTAGACAAGACTTTATTTCTAAAAAAATTCATATATGATTTGATGATTGCATAAATATATGTTGATGATATAGTGTTTGGCTCCACTGGTCCAAAGATGATGGATGGTTTTATAAAGATGATGATAAATGAGTTTGAGATGAGTATGGTGGGAGAATTGAATTTCTTCTTGGGACTACAAATTAAGCAAGTGAAAGATGGTATCTTCGTGACTCAAACTAATTATGCAAAGAATTTGGAGAAGAAATTTGGGCTTGAGAGTGTATGTCATGCTAGAACACCAATTAGTGTGTTAACAAAGTTGAATAAAGATGATCATGAAAAAAGTGTTGATATGAGTCTATATAGAAGCATCATTAAGAGTTTGCTTTATCTAACTGGGAGTCGACGCAATATTTGTTATAGTATGGGAGTATATGCACATTATTAATCCAATCCTAAAGAGTCTCACTTGATAACAGTAAAGCGTATCATCAAATATGTAAATGGTACTTCTGAGTTTGGATTATGATATTCATATGATTCTACTTCTTATTTGGCTATTTATAATGATGCCGATTGGCCCAAAAATTTAGATGACAAAAAAGCACATCAGGGGGCTGGCTCTTTCTTTGCAATAATCTGATTTTATGGTACAATAAGAAACAAAACTCCATCTCGTTGTTAATAGCAGAAACGGAATATATTGCAGCTGGTATTTGTTGTTCTAAACTTTTATGGATGAAGCAAATATTGGAAGACTATGGAGTTGCTCAAGATGTTTTGACAGTTATATGTAATAATAAAAGTGCCATAAACATCTCCAATAACCTGGTTCAACATTCAAGGACCAAACATATTGACTTGAAGTATCATTTCATTCAAGTTCGAAAGCTTGTGGAGATTAAAGTTATAGTTCTTTCCTATGTAACAATTGAGAAACAATTGGTTGATATTTTTACGAAACCTCTTGACTCTATTAGGTTTGAATCTCTTCATGAGGCATTGGGATTATGTGCTTTACAACTTTGAAGCTTATTGAAGTAAGCCAAAAAAAAAGAGTGTTGGATGATAATGCTTTATATTTTCATATGGTTTATGTGTGGGGGAGATTGATTAAGTTTAATCTTGATTTGTTGAATGCATTTTTAGGGTTTGTGAATTTAATTGGGGATTAGTCTTATAAGGATGGATTTGAAGTGAGTAATGATATGTTGATACTTATGCCTCCTTATTTGCTGAGATTGATCGCATTAAAGGTATTTTTCACGTGGAAACAACAAGTTCTTTGTTACGCTTCTTTAAATGATTCTTAACTTCTTTTGGAATTGTTTTGTCCCAAAGGGGAGATAGAAACTTATTTATTTAGCTGCTAGTATTTGTAGCTTTATTGGTGACAGTTGATTGTCAACTTGACGATGAACATTGACTTTGATGTTTTTGATAAAGCAAACACACACAAGAGGGGTTAAATTGTATGTGACTTAAAAAATTTTGCAAGTTCTTTCAATTTATATAATAAGTAGATCCTAGTTAACGAATAAAAATAGTAGGAGCCTATCAGAGGACAAAATCATTTAAATGACAAGAGTCTGTTAGGTGATAGGAGTCTTTATAGGATAAGACCCTGTTTAAACGAAAAGAGCCTACTGAATGATGAATCCTGTTAAAACAATTTAAAAATAGAAGGTGCCTGTTAAAACTGAAAGGAACCGTTAGCAAGTTGAAAATAGAAAGGACCTATTATAAAAGTGAAGGAACCTCTTACTTAAAAGAACATAAACACACATAATATAATGCGAAAATATAAAAGATAAGGAGAGAGAGAGAAGAAGGACACAGTCGATTTATAACGGTTTGACTTACAACCCAAGCCTAAGTGTGATCCCCAAATATCCAACTTGAGTATTTCACTTTAAGAATTCGAGTATTAAATTTGACGAGCCTCTCCAAACTTACGAGTACATATTTTTCAAGGTTCTCCAACCTTTCACACTCGAAGTGTATAACAAGCTTCTAAAAACTCACAGAAAAATATAAAATCAAAAGTAAGTTCTCAAATAACAATCTCTCTTGATAGAGTAATTTCACTTTCTAAGGCACAATAAAAATGATATGATTCTAAAAAATATAGATGCTGCTCAAATGTTTCGAAAGTCTAAATATGTTCATTACTTCACAAGTGTTGTTGTTCTTCCTTAAATAGTCAATTTCTCAACTAACAGGTGCTTAACTTGCATCTTTAGTTAATTGGATGGATTTAAATCTAAATAACTTCGATGTCATCTTTGCTAAAAAATATTCCAGTAATCACGGGGCTAATATATGATCTTCATAATTTATAGGATCCTTTTAGATAAACCATTTCTAATAAGGTAAGTTTATAATGAAGGTTCCTGCAAGAAAGAAAGCATATTTCTTATGATTTTATTTCCTTTTGAGAATAAGACTCCTTTTAAGAATAAGACCATTAACTATATAAGGAAATAAATCCAATTTGAATTTTAAAGTATTATACAATTATCATCAAAATTGTTAATCACAAACCTTGAGCTAACAATCTCTGCCTTTTTTATGATGATAAGCAATAATATATACATTTTTCAAAATTCTAAGAGATAATAGATGATTTCGAAAGATACTTGTGACTTTTATATATCAGACATAGTTAGAAGGAGCCTGTCTTTTAAGAAAGGAACCTATCGTAAAATATCCATATTATTTGTCTCCTGAGGAAGGTCAGGAGTCTGCTATTCTGAAGTAGGACCTACAATTTCTGGTATCTTTTCAGACCTCTGCTCTAAGGCAGGACCTAAGAAATTTACTACTCTTTCTGTTTTCTTCTCCACCTAAATATTTTCTTTCAGCTTATACCCGAACTAGGAGGTGATAGAGGAATGAAACTTACCAGGCTCATACAATGTCAGATTGTCAAAGGGAACACCAAAATATGCGAAGATCTTGGTTAACAACATTCTATAAGGCAAACCTCTAGTAGTGTTCTTGTGGCTTCCCTTTTCCACCACAAAATTCAGAATCATTACTGGGAGATTCATTTTGTTGCCCTTTAGTAGATTGTATACAACATAGGTATCTAAGAGACTACATCTTTCTACTGAGCTACTTCTTGGAAAAATTGAAGTAGCTGATATTGATGCAAGGCATCTAGGCAGTATGTCTAGATTTTTACACACGGGTCTCCCTTCATGGACATTCTCAGTATGTAGACATATGAAGTCCACAACCTTTCCCAAATTAAGATTAGTAATATCCCACTTATGACAAGGAAGGTCAATCCTACTTATAGGAGCTATGTTCAAAATGTTCCCCAATATATCCTCTATTATTAGGATCTCACATTCCCGTACCCAAGATATGATGGCTAGCTTTCCAGCAATTTCTTCTTTTGGTATGTTTGTGTAAAAACATCTGACTAATTTATCACACACTGTATCATCCAAATTTAAAATGTTCTCCCACCCAACAACAATAAGAAAGTAGAAAGAGGAATACCAATATCATCAAACATGCGAGGAGGTACAATGCATCTAGCAAACACTTTTTTCTTCTTGTACCACATTTCATAGTGGGCTTCAGCTTCCATTGATTGAAATGTTTTTATTTTTGGTAATAATTTTCCCTTCTTGTGGATCGTGAGTTTCTTGGACCTTTTTTTTCTAGGGATTTCTTCAAACAGGTCCTATTCTATAAATAGCTCATCCCTAACAATGGCTTCCTTAATATTTTCTTCAACCATAGGCTCTTTGCCTTTCTCTTTTCTCTTCCCTTTTCCTTTTTCTTGACTTTTCTTTTCTTTTCTTCTGCCTCATCAGTTTCTTTTTGTGGAGCTATTTTTATAACAATTCCTCTAGTCCATAGTCTTCTCTCCAAATGAGAAGGTTTTTCATCTGAACCATCGTCATTTATTATCCAGTGCTCTTCAGGCACTTTCTTCTCTTTGGGACCAAGTTTAGGAATTGCTGAAGTTTTTGGAGTAGGAATGGGTATGGAGAGAATAGGTAAATGGAATCTCATATTTTTAGTAACTCCCCCTTACTGAAAATCTCTTCTTCTTCTTCACTTTCTTCTTTCTTTTCTTCTCCCTTTTTTCCTTTTTACTTCTTCTTCTTCTGAGTTAGAAACATATTATTTTTAGATTGTTTCTTCTTTGTCATCTGAAGAAGAATCAGGATAATCTAGAGACAATATAGCAACAATCTTCCTTTTCTTATCTTTTGAGGTCTCCTGACTGGTTATTTTTGAAGTTTGGATGTTTGAGGAGATAGAAACAGGTTTAGTAGTAGTATCTAGAGGACCTACTATATGAGACAAAGACAAGGAATCAGAAGCAAAGGTTTGTTCATGATAAGATGTTTCTCCATGGATAGAAGTTGAGGCCAAAAATTTCTTCTATCCTTTTGATTTTGTTCTTGTCATTGTAGGTAAGCTTGGTGAAGTTTGAGAGAGAAAACAAAAGGCAATGTAGAGAGTTAGGGTGTAGAGAGAATAACAAAGAAGACAAGAGAAGTTTACTTAAGGTATACTAAGTGATTATTGAGCGTTGATCTTGTAAGAGGATGAGTAGACGTATAGACAAAAGAGGAAACATAATTGGTTATGTATCTTTTGATAGATACGTACGTAGAGTTATCAGACTATGCATGTGTCTTTAAAATGGTTAAAACGACACCATTAATGACTCCCTATTTTTAGGGCACATGTAATCTTTCTCTATTAAACTGAGAGGGGCCTTCTAAACTCTAAGAGGCCTACCAAACTAAGAGAGAGTTTCTAAAAAATCATAATAGAAGGAGTATGCTAAACGAAACGCAAAGATAAATAGCAGAGAATATTCATAAAGAAATAATATTAGAGAGTTTGCACATACCAAGCTCTTTTCTTAAGAAAATAATGCTGATTTCTATATACTTAGTCTTAGAATGATGCACAGGATTTTAAAAAAGATTTATAGCACTTGTATTATCATATAATATAAGAATATGAGAAAAGTTCAGAAAAAATCCTATAGTTGATGCTTCATCCATAAGATTTGAGCACAATAGCTAGCAGTTGCTATGTATTTCGCTTTATTCGTTGAAAGCGCTGTGTAATTTTTCTTCTTACAGAACCAAAATACTATACATCCTGCAAGAAATTGACAATGACCATTTATGCTTTTTCGATCAACTTTATCACCTGAATAATCTGCATCATAATAGCCCACTATGTCAGATGAATCAGTTTTTAGATACCATAATCCAAAATCCATAGTTCTGTGGAGATATCGAAAGATTCTTTTGACTGCTTGAAGATCGCTTTCTTCTAGATTTGATTGAAATGCAAAGACACACACTAAGCATAATTTTTGGTATTGAGCTTGTAAGATATAGTAGTGATCTAATCATTCCTCTATACTTTGTCTCATCTGTAACATTGCCTTCTTCATCTTTATCAAGTTTAGTTCCAATGTATATTGGAGTACCTATTGGTTTGGCATTCTCAAAATGATATTTCTTAATGAGTTCCTTTGTGTATTTGTCTTGGCTAATGAAGATTCTTTTTTCTATTTGGTTTATTTGTAATCTGAGAAAAAAATGATAATTCTCCCATCATGATCATTTCAAACTCCCCCTGTATTAATGCTGAGAATTCTTCACAGAAGGATGGATTAATAGCACCAAATATTATGTCATCAACATATATTTGCACTATAAGTAAATCATTCTCCTTTCTCTTAATAAATAAGGTTTTATCGACCTTTTCTCTTTTAAAGTTATTCTCAAACAAAAAGTTACTTAACCTCTTATACCATGCTCAAGGAGTCTGTTTTAAACCATACAAGGCTTTGGATAACTTCATCACGTAATCCAGATGGTTTTCATCTTCAAAACCTGGGGGTTGCTTAACCAATACTTCTTCGTTAATGTAACCATTTAAGAATGCATTTTTAACATCCATGTGGAACAACTTGAAGTTTTTATAGCATGCAAAGGCAAGAAAAATTCTAATCGATTCCAATCTAGCAACAGGTGCATAAGTTTCATCAAAATCAATAACTTCCTGTTGATTGTAACCTTTAGCTATAAGTCTAGTTTTGTTTCTTACCACCTTACCATTTTTGTCAAGGTTGTTTCGAAAAGCCCAATGAATTCCAATAACTGACTTGTTTTATGGATGAGGCACCTGATTCCATACTTTGTTCTTGTCAAACTAACTTAGGTTATCTTTGATGACTGAGACCCAATTCTCATTAATAAGAGCTTATTCAATAATCTCTGATTCTATTTGTGAGATGAGAGCAACAAAGTTATTCTTGAACAATGATCTTATTTTTAAACTTTCAGAGGGATCTCCCAGAATATATTGATGTGTATAAAGACATCTCTATTCTCTCGATTTTTTCATTGCATAGGCTCCTACTGAGCCGAAGGAGCCTGCTCTATTCTAACTTTAGAGGGGCCTTTTTGATTTTGTAATTCTGCAGGTATTATAGGTGTAGTTTGATTCTCCGATGTATTTTTAGGTACTAATGGATGCTCTTCATCATCTGAGTCAGTTGTTGTTTCGAATGTAATGCTTCATCAAATACCACATGTATTGATTCTTCCATCTTCTTTGTTCTTTTATTATATACTCTGAATCCTATACTAGCGGTACTGTAGCCCAAGAAAATAGCTTCGTCTTATCTCACATCAAACTTTCTAAGGTTGTATTTTTCCAATGTTTAAAACGAAGCACTTGTAACCAAACGTTTGAAAGTAAGCAAAATTTGGTTTTTCTTCCTTTCTATAGCTCATGGGGGTCTTTTTCAAAATAGGTTTTATGAGGCATCAGTTAAGTATATAACATGTAGTGGATACTACTTCTGTCCAGTATCCATGAGGTAGTCCACTTTTATGTAGCATGGTCCTAGCCATATCAACCAAAGTTCTATTCTTTCTCTCTATAACTCCATTTTGTTAAGGCGTCCTTGGACAAGAGAAGATGTGAGTTATACCATTGTTCTCATAGAATTTTTCAAACTTTCTGTTATCAAATTCTCCTCCATGATCGCTAGGAATTGAAGTGATGCAATACACTTTTTCTATCTGATTTTTTCTGCAAAACTTCTCAAACACTTTAAAATTATCATCTTTATTTGATAAGAAATAAACCTATGTAAATCTGGAGTAGTCATCTACTAGAACAAAATCGAATGTTTACCACCAAAACTTTGAGTCCTAGTGTGACTGAATAAATCTATATGCACAAGTTTAAGTGGTTGGCTAGTAGACATAATATTTTTAGAAGGAAAACTGCTTCTGACTTATTTACCTTTTAAACAAACCTCACAAATCTGATTGCTTTCAAACTTTAAGGTAGGTAGTCCTCTTACTAACTCGTTTTTGGACAATTTTGATAGAATGCTCATTCTAGCATGTCCAAATCTTCTGTGCTAGATAAATGAATCCTTTTCTAGAGAGACAAAACACTTAACACTTTATAAGGACAAGTCTTCCAGTTGAGCACAATATATATTCTAATTTGACTAATAAACACAATATTATCATTATTGATATTGACAATTTCACAATAAGATGCGTAGAAAATGACTTTGTAACCCTTGTCACATAGTTGACTCATACTCATCAGGTTATGTTTCAAACTATCAACAAAGAGAACATTATCAATAGAGGTAGAGTTAGAATTACCAATTTTACCAATTCTAGTGGCTTTTGCTTTATTTTTGTATGCAAAGACAACATTACCTCCATCTTTTCTTTCAATGTAGTTAAAGTGTGATATTTCACCTATCCTGCGTCTCAAACAACCACTATCAACTATCTATTAATTCTTCTTTGTCTCCGTTTTGAAACATATTTGCAAAAAATATAATCTCATTTTAGGTACCCAAATTTTTCTGGGTCCTTTTGGGTTAGTAGTTTGACCTTTAGGTCTCCAAACATACATTTAAGATAATTTTTTTTACTAAAATTACAAGAATGACTAATGTGACCATGTTTACCATAGTAATCGCATAAAACAGATGAATGATAGTTGTTATGATTTTTGCCACTTAGTAGGTTCCTGCTATTTTGGCTATAGTTGCTGCTAGATTTAACAAAGAAGTTTTCGTATGGCCTGATATTGTTAATTTCATTGTATCATATTTCGACCTTACCCAAAATGCATTTACCACTACCAAGTAATGCATCAAGATTCTTCCTTCCATCAACGAAATTTTCCAGATCCTTTAGAAGAGATAAGATTTCTAGCATTTTTCTTCTTTTCAAGTTTTAAGGCGGCGACTTTTTCTTCTAATTGTCTTACCTTATTAGAATCACTTTTGAGCAGCGAATTTTCTAACTCAGCTACTCTTTCTTCCAGAACTTCCTTTTTAGAAACTTTTTGCTTATAATCGACCTCAAGAGACATATTCCTGGTCATCAAATTCTCATTCACAGATTCCAATGATTTAATCTTATCTTCAGAGATGCATCATTGCTCATCGACTTCTCAACTTCTTTGAAATACTTCACTGTCAATCTTTTGTACTGATCATACAATTCATGATATGCATTTTTCAATTCATCAACTTCAATATTAGAGTTAGAATAATATACCTCATTGTCTCCTGATTCAGCCATGAAGCAACATATTGCTGACTTCTTCTGGCTCTTGTTCTTTAAAGTTTTCAGAATCCTCATCTGATCAGGCTGCATTCAGTGCTTGCTTTCTGGATTTTCTGTTCTCTGACTTGTCTTTTTAAAGAATAGGACATTCTGATCTTATGTGTCTAGGCTTCTTGTAGTGATAGCATATGATTTGATTGTTTTGTGTATTGCTATTATTGCTACTGCTTTTGATAGGAACCTATTGTTTCCAACTTTCTTGTTTCCTTCTCTTTTCTTTATCAGCTTCTTTTTATAGAAGCGGGCATATTTTCTAACCATAAAGTTGAATTAGTGATCTCTATCTATTTATAACTCAGTGTCAATTTCATCACCATTTGATGGTGATTCGCCAATTACTTTTAGTGCCATTCCTTTTCTGTAGGAAGATCCTTCATCTCGCCTAAGCTTGGTTTCATAGATCATTAGATTTTTTGGTAGCCAGTCGAGTGAGATAGTGTCTAGATCTTTTTTTGTTTCTAGAGTTGTTACCTTAGGTCTCCATTTCTTTGGTAGTGACCTCAAAATCTTTGTTACGACCATTAGGATATATCTTTCCCAAGTTATTTAAGGTCGTGATGATGTTGTTGAAGCATTTGAAGAATTTGTCTAATAGTCTATCCTTGTTTCACGCCAATAGTTTTCTATTAAGCATTAAAAAACTTATTCTATGTTTCTTTACCTCATTCGTTCCTTCAAATGTGACTTGTAGTTTGACCCACATTTCTTTTGTTGTGGAGCAGTAGGATATCTTTTCATATTCTTCTGAAGACAATGCATATATCATGTGATGCTTTGTCTTAGCATTTTATTGTACATTTCTCTTGTTAACATCAGTCCATACTTCTACATTATTGGAAATAGTAATTGTAGCTCCAACTTTAATTGCTTGCCATACTTCAATATCTACAAATTGGAGATATATAATCATTCTCTCTTTCCAGTATGAGTAGTTGTTTCCATTAAAGTAAGGAGGTTTTGGGACAGATTGTCCTTCAAAACTTCTTAAAGTGTTTGTCATGACCTATTACGTGATGTAAAACACAAAAATGTGAAACCTCGCTATGATACCAAATGATAAAGCAAACACATGTAAGAGGGGGTGAATTATGTGTGACTTAAAAATTTTTGCAAGTTCTTTCAATTTGTATAATAAAGAGATCCTAGTTAATGAATAAAAATAGTAGGAGCCTATCAGAGGATAAAGCCTTTTAAACTACAACAGCGTGTAAGGTGATAAGAGCCTTTTGTGGGATAGGACCCTGCTTAAACAAAAGGAGCCTACTGAATGATGAATCCTTTTAAAACAATTTAAAAATAGAAGGCACCTGTTAAAACTGAAAGGAACCATCAGTAAGTTGAAAATAGAATGAACTCATTATAAAAGTGAAGGAGCCTCTTGCTGAAATGGACAAACACATGATATAATGTGAAAATATAAAAGATAAGCAGAGAGAGAGAAGAAGGACATAGTCGATTTATATTGGTTCGGCTTACAACCCAATCCTACGTCTAGTCCTCAAGTATCCAACTTGAGTATTTCACTATAAGAATTTGAGTATCAAATTTAACGAGCCTCTCCAAGCTCACGAGTACATATTTTTCAAGGTTCTCAAACCTTCCACACTCGAAGTGTATAACAAGCTTCTAAAAGCTCACAGAAAAATATAAAACCAAAAGTAAGTTCTCAAATAACAATTTCTCTCTTGATAAAGTGATTTCACTTTCTAAGACACAATAAAAATGATATGATTCTCAAGAATATAGATGTTGCTCAAATGTTTTAAAAGTCTGAGTATGTTCGTTGCTTCACAATTGCTATTGCTCTTCCTTAAATAATTAATTTCTTCAACTAGTTATTGCTTCATTTGCATCTTTAGTCAATTGGATGGATTTAAATCTGAATAATTTTGATGTCATTTTTGCCAAACAATCTTCCAGTAATCACAGGGCTAATATATGACCTTCATAATTTCTAGGATCCATTTAGATAAAACATTTCCAATAAGATAAGTTCATAATGAAGGTTCCTGCAAGAAAGAAAGCGTATTTGTCATGATTTTTTTTCCTTTTAAGAATAAGACCGTTAATTATACAAGGAAATAAATCCAATTTGAAATTTGAAATATTATACAGTTATCATTAAAATCATTAATTATAAACCTTGAGCTAACAGTTATTTTGGATATCTGTTATTATGGTTGCTTAATTCAAGGGGAGTTTCTATATCTCTTGTTCAGGGGGAGTTTTAATGTGACAAATAATGCCAAAAGGGGGAGATTGTTAAGATATTTTGTTTTGGGTATTATTTGTATTTTGAAGTATTTGGTATTTTTTGTGATATGAAGTTGACTTGGTATAGGATTCCACTATCTTGGATTATTGGAGATAAACATAGAGATAGAATCCCAAAAAAGATAGAATTTATTAGAGATAAACATGTTTTGTTGGAGATAAACATGTAAGAGATTTATCAGAGATTGATTGATTTTTGGCAGCTACATTTTATATATATATGTAAAAAATAAGTAGCCGATTGGTCAATTATTGTAGCAGTGTTTTCTTTGTGCTTTCGTGAAAAATTATACAATTTATTCATCTATTCTTTGCTACTATTATGTGTGGACTATTCAGTGATTAATCTCAAAGGTTCATAACAGATTTTTGTTAGACGGATCCCTAAGATTATGGTTTTATGTGGCTGCACATGTAAGGGAGTATTTTATGACTCAAGTGTTCTTTTGTTTCTTGTAATTCTTGATTTAATCACTTGAGATATTTTTTTTCATCTTATTATCATTCGTTGTTTCAAAAATCCTCTATTGAGGTTAGCATGAGGTGCTCATATTATTGGGTGTGAAATATTTTCACAAGTGTGAGTACAAGTGGATAGCATCAAGGAGTAAGTGATGTCAACTGCGTAAGAGCCTTATGTAAGGCTATTGTATTTAGGTGAAAGTTGATTAATCTGGGTGAGGGCCTTACAGATGTAGACCATGTGTGCCTAATTGCATAAACAAATTTGGTGTGTTGATTTATTTGTTGCATATTAAGTTTTTCTTATTGTGATTAAATTTTAGAAAGTTAAGAGTTGCTAATCCAGTTACTTTCTGATAAGCAACCATCAGTTTCAGTTTGAAGCAACTACGACAAAACATACATATTGCGAAACTACAACCTTTGGGTTTTTTCAAAATCTATATGATGATATTTGTGATAATTGGATAATATTCCTATTTTTCAAAGACTGATAGGTTGAATTGATTATTTTTCATCCTTTCAGATTTGTATGATAAAAGTATACATCTGGATTGCGATTTCTTTTAATGTGAAATTTTTATACATTGATGATGATAATAGAGATTTGAGTATTATTTGCTCGTTATTTATAGCTAACAACCCTTAGCCTTTATTCAAAAGCTATGAATTAATGGGAGAGGTTTAGCTCAACGATACGTACATACACATTCTAATGGAAACTTTTTAATCGCCATCATAATATGTTAAAATTCAGGAGCCAAAAATCGTCAATTTTTCTCTATTATAATTTGTTCTTTATACTCCTCTTCATATATTTTAATTTGATTTATCAAACAAAGTGACTTGCATAATTTGCCACTGTCTTAATGAAAAATTTCATATTAACATCTTAAAGTTTGAAATCTCACCTTCTTGAATATCTCTACACTTTTGTACATTATCATCAAAGTATTTCAAACTTGCTATGATGTTATTACACCTACCATATTTCAAAAACTTAATCATCACTTCTTGATGAATGGCATTTGAATATTTTTTCTTATTCTCATGGTGGATAGCTTTTTCTTCATCGCTTTCGTTATTATTATTGACAAGATGAGTAACATTATTTTCTATAACGACTAACAACTTATAGTAGTTGAAAAGTATTTTTATTAAATAATCCATCGATTGTATTTTTTTCTATCTAAGATAGGAATTGAAATTTGGGTTGAGTTTTTCATAATTATAGCTCTCACATTATTGATAGTGATAAATAAGAAATAAAAAATTTAATAAGAGTGGAGAAAAATAGAATATGAAGGTAAACCATAAAACAAGTGTTAAGATATTTAATTTTTGGGCATTATTTGTATTTTGATGGTATATCTTTTGTGATAAAAAGATGACTTGGTATAGAATTCTACTCTCTTGGACTATCGGAGATAAAATTCTAAAGAAGATAGGATTTATTGGAGATAAAAATGTTTTGTTGAAGATAAACTATCATAGTCTGTTTCTATCCTAAGGGTTAGAACCTTAGACTATTACGCATCAGTTATATCATTGAGAATTTATGAAATGCATTTCATTCATATGCATATCATTAGCATACACACATGAATTTTGATTTCGTTTACCTTGTAAGGATAGTATATGCACTCAATTGACATATTCCAAGGTATGAAAGATTTAAAATAGATATGATATGATTGTGTATTCTTTATGTCTTAAATTTTGGTTTGATGGATTACAATTAGTAAATTGGAATTTAATTGATACAATTGGGAGATTGATGTATTACTATGTAGATTTGGACAAGGAAAAAATATCAAGTGGCAAGAAAAGTTGACACATGGCAGTAGAAATAAGTGACACGTGGAAGTAGGATTGAGTGACAAATGGATTAGATAATTGGGTGATAAATGGATTAGAGATTGAATGACAATGACTTAGAGATTTAGAGACAAATAGACTAATTATTAAGTGTCATGACACTTACCACACACCTATACCCACGACACACCCACACACAAGACATAACCATTTTCTCTTTCATTTTCTGCTATATGCCATCTTTTTCTTCTTCTTCCATTTTTGACACTCTGACCCAACCCTCACAACTTTGAGTTTTTCCAAAAGTCTACACTTTGCCGCTCTAATATCTTGTTATTTTCTTCTTATTGCTGAAAACCCAACCTATTCCACCTTAAATTTATGATGATAGTGCAAGCTTGAGGGGCTAGGTTAGCTTGATGAATTGAGTTGGAATTGGGAGCTAAACAAATAAGTAAAGTGTTATTCTTTATGGCATGCTTTATTAGAAAGATTATGATGATGGATTGTATATAATGTTGTTGATGAAGTGTGCCGAAATTTGATGAATAAATGGATGCAATCATGTTTTGTTTTTGAGTACATGATAAACAATAGTTTATGAGTTGATGTATAGATGATTTTGAGTTGGGATTGTGATGAAATTGATAAGGAATTGAAGAGTAATTAATCAACTATTAAGAAAATATTTAGGATTTGGTATGTAGATGTTAAAATCTGGAGAAAATTGAATGAGAATGGAGAGTGAACACTTGGTTCACTCATGCTGGACCCCGTTTCCGGAGCCCAACTATCCGAATGTCATAAAACGTGAGTGTGTGTATTACCCTGTAGGGTTATTTCCATGAACTCTCATTATCCATTGTCGATTCATCTTCATTCTTATTACATCCCAAAAGTTTCCTATTATATAGATCAAGATATGCTTAAAAGCCAAAGTTTGCTTATAACTAAGTCATGCTCCAATCGATTCCCTCACTTTCTTTTCATTAATCTTTTTCAATTCAACACCAAAGGCTACCAATTTTTTTAGAGGGATAGAAAAATGGGTTAGGAATCTATTGGTTCAATAATCACTTCATTTGGAGGTTGGACAATGAAGTTATGGCCAAAAGAGTCAACCACAATTATGTCCTCAATCATATTGTACCTAGCTTGGGACAATTGGCATAACTTTCACTAGAGATATTGGATTGTGGTTGTTTTAGGATAGTTTCGAAAAGGACATCGAGTCTACAACTTTTGTGAAGACCTTGAAGAAAAATTTTGTCATTCAGGGGGTCAAAATCGCTTCATCTGGCGCTTTGTCTGGCACTTCGTCTGGTGCCTCGTCTAGTACCTATGCTTAGTCTAAAGGCCATATCTTTTGTGTCCAAAGTCCAAAACTTCCAAACTTTATATAGTTGGAAACATAAGAAAAAGATCTATAGCTTCTAAGAAGACAACTCTATCTAATTTAGCCTAGATCAATAAATATTTGCCCTAGAAATCAGAACACAAAATTTTACCCTTATGGATGCTTGAAAATGCAATCTACAAACTTTGAGAGTCATGAGCAAAAACACAATCATATTTCATTATCATCAAAAGATA
>JANQAP020000048.1:6644907-6659941 GCA_026874005.2 Erythroxylum coriaceum | reverse complement strand
AAAAGGTAAAGGGAAATGATCCTTCTTGGTGGCCAAATTTAGCTTCCTATAGTCAATACACACTCGCCAACTTGTGACAATCCTAGTGGAGATCTCTTCCCCTTTCTCATTTTCTATCACCGTCATACCACCCTTCTTCAACACACATTGGACTGGGCTCACCTACTCACTATCCGAAATGGGGTAAATTATCCCCGTATCCAAAAATTTCACCACCTCCTTCTTCATAACCTCTTACATATTTGGATTTAACCTTCTCTGTCTTTCTCTTATGGTTTTATATCCTTCTTCTAGGTTAATCCTATGCATCACTACATTGGGACTAATCTCCCCAATATCAAAAATTTGCCACCCCACAGCTCTCATCCTTTTCCTAATAGTCTTCACCACTTTCTCTTCTTGCTCATAATTTAATTCATTGGAGATAATGATAGGTAAAGTGTGATTCTTTCCTAAAAAAGAATATTTGAAATGGGAAGGTAAAGGTTTAAGCTCTAAAGTGGGAGGTTTAACAGTAGAGGGTGGTATAAGTGTACCAGTTCTCTCCAATCTTTCTAACTCAACTTCCTCATATAAATCCTCTTCCTTTATACTTTCATCTTTGTGCACCTCATTCACTTCATCAACTCCTTCTTTAATCCCCTTCACACACTCTTTTACAATATCAATTTTCATACACACATTTCCATCCATCGGTTTCTTCAAATATTTTATCATATTAAACTCAACCTGTTCATCACCAATTCTCAACACAAGTCTCCCTTCATGCACATCAACTAATGCCTTACTAGTATTTATAAAGGGCCTACCCAAAATCAATGGACAATTCTTATCAGCTTCAAAATCCAACACAACAAAATCAACAAGAATTATAAACTTGTCCACTTTTACCAATACGTCTTCCACAACTCCAAATAGCCTTTTTATGGATTGATCTGTAAGTTGACTCAACATGGATGTTGGCTTAACCTCTCTTAGTCTTAGTTTCTTGAAAATAGACAAAAACATCAAATTAATACTTGCACCTAAATCACATAAACATTTAGAAAATTCAAAATCACCAACAATACATGGAATAGTGAAACTCCCCATATCTTTCAATTTTGAAGGCATTTGGCTTGAGATGATGGAACTATAATTTTCTATCAATGTTACCGTTTGATTATCCTCCCAGGTATGTTTACGTGTGAGTATATCCTTAAAAAACTTCGCATACTTGGGCATACACTCCAAAGCTTCCACCAACGATAAATTAATCTGTAACTTCTTCAGTTTCTCTAAAAATTTGGAAAACTGAGCATCCACTTGATGTTGTTTTACTCTTTGTGGATATGGAAGTTTGGGCTTGTATGGTGGCAGTGGCATATACAGCCTTCCTTTTTCCTTTTCTTTTTCTATCTCCTCACCTTTCTCTTTTTCTTGGTTGTCCCTTTTCACACTTGGCACTTCCATCTGTTTGCCACTTCGAAGTGTAATATGGCTTTGAGTTGCTCCCTTGGAATAACCTCAGCATTGCTTGATAAAATACCTGCACTTCGAGAGAGTAAAGCATTAGTAAGTTGACTTACCTGAACCTCCAAGTTATGGATCGACGAGGCATGATTCTTCACGATCTAGTTAAAATTTGCCTCCCTCCTTTTTTAACTCTCCTCCTGGCTTACAAACATTTTTTGCTAACTCTTTTCTTGAGCTACTAGTTTAGAATCAAACATCTTCATAAACTTGTTCAACTTACTCTCCATAATTCCAATTCGATCTTGTTGGAATCCTAGTGGTCTCACTTGGCTACCTGTATTGTTATTACTCCAAGAAAAATTTGGATGGTTTTCCATCCTGGATTATAAGTATTGGAGTATTGGTTATTAACTCGCTGCGGCTGGCCCATGTAACGTACCTATTCAGTGCCACCAGCTCCTAATAAAAAACACTCTGCTAAGTCGGGATTGCTCTACCTGCTTAGCTCATATTGAACTTGCATGGCCTTTACTTTATAGGAGGATGCTCCTTATATATTATTCAGCTGCTTCGTAAGAGCCATGATCTGAGCCTACAAGGCAGTAACAAAGTCAATAGGTATTATACCTTTTTATTCCTTCTATCCCTGTCTGCTCCTCTTACTCGACCATATATAGCTGTTGCTCACCAGCTACTCCAAAAGATCATAAGTTGCTTCCACTGCCTTCCTCATTAATGAACCTCTAGCTACTGCATTGATAGTTCCTCTAGTGCTTGGATTCACTCCATTGTAGAACTTCTAAAGTAGGAACTCTCTCGGCAGGTTGTGATGGGGACAACTTCTATGTAATTCCTTAAATGTCTCCCAAGCTTTATAAAGAGATTCCCCGTCGTTCTGTTTGAAATTTATAATTTCCTTGATAATCCTCATCTTCTTTGTCAATGGGAAATAATTGGTGAGGAATGCTTAGGCAAGCTACTTCCAAATCGTAATCTGGCCTAAATTCAGTGAATTGTACCATGCTATAGTTCTATCTTTCAGTGTGAATGAAAATATTCTTAACTTCACCGCATCGCCGGACATTCTGTTGAATTGGAATGTGTCGCAGATCTCTAAGAAGTTTGCGATATGGGTGTTCAGATCCTTGTTGGATAGCCCATAGAACTGCACACTATTTCCTAGAATGTTAAGTTGCACCGGCTTTATCTCAAAATTATTTACTTAGACTACTGGTCTCAACACTCCTTGAGGACTACATCTTGGCCTCGTGAAATCCATCCAAGCTCTCTCTAGTCTTCCTTGCTCTCCTTCTTCAGCCATATCTTCTTGGGAAAATTTAAGATGCTTTGCCCATCGTAATTCTCTTTCATGCCTTTTAATGTCGGGAAATTTGTCTTCACTCACTTCTTTTGTTCTTCGTGTGCTCCTTATGTTCATACATCTACAATTACACAAGGAAAAGTATAAAAAATTCTTAAATCAAAGTAATCTAAATTAAATAAGATGCTTAACGATCAATCCCCGACAACGGCATTAAAAACTTGTTGATTGTAATTTTGTGACACAATCTACTCGTTTTATACTCAAAAACTATAAGTGAACGGGTTATGACTTGTAGTTAAAAAGAGCAGATATCGATCTCACAAGGATTAATGCCCGGACACCACTTAATTTAGACAAGACTTTGTTTAAGAAATGAAATTGTTTAATGCAAATAATCTAAAAAATTAAATTGAACTTAAAAGATTAACACAAAGCAATAGACAATACCAACGTGCAGAAAAATTGGAATTCAAGAATTTAAAGATTAGGGATAACTTTTTTCTCTATTTTGTCTCCCTCCTATTTTATTAATTGAATTATGTCTCACCCTAAATTTCTGAGTGTATTAATTACTCTCTCTCATGGTGTAACTAATTGTCCCTAGTCGAATTAAAGGCAATTGATTGGATGATCTCTCAACCTACCCAATGACTCTACCAATTCAACTAGGTATTAAACTATCCTATGGGTGATCAAATGACTTCGCCGAGATCTCTCTTCTAACTAATCAATTGACGTGATGATTGTAAATCTATAGGTCACCAACTCTCGTTGTACAATCCTACATAATTAATCTTGCCCACTCTCTCAATTTATAACAAGATAACAAATAAAATCAACAATCATCAAAGACATTTTCATCCAATTCAACAAAATAGGAGTTCTAACAAAATAGTTCAAAAGCAATCCCTAAAACCAAATCAGCCATTCATGGTCTCCATAACATCATCAACATTCAAATAAACCATTTTACAAAAAATATAAGAAGTAAAATTGACAAAAAATTGAATAAGAAAACTCCTCTTCTTTGCCAAAATCTGGAAATTTTGGTGTTGATGTGTTGTTTTCTCCAATCTTGATGATGATCCTTGACTTTAATCCCTCCTCAAGGCTCCAAATGTGTGTTCTTCACCCAAGGATGATGTTTCTACAGATGGGTTTCGTCTCCCCTTGAAGATGGAGGCTTAATTATGCTTTAATAGTCCAAAAACCCTAAGTTTAATGAAGCCCCGCGAATTGTCTAGGATTGTAATTCCCAAAATTGTGGGAGTTGGCATGATTCCCACGATCGTGGGAATTGACAATAGATGGGCTCCTCTTTTCTTCTCCTCTTTGATCTCTAGTTCAATCTCAAAATTGCTCAATCTTTCTTCCTACATAAAAATAGTCAATTCTTACCCTAAATTAATAGCAAACATAAAAGACCAACAATGGAAATCAAACTAAATGAAAACATACAAAATGAATCCTAAACTACAATAATAATCAACAATTATGCAAGAAAACATATGCTAATTACATAAAAAAACATAGACTAATACACGCCTACCAGGTAGCCATTGTTGTTGCTCAGGTGTTTGAATGGTCTACTAATTCCAGTCCTTGAGACTTTTATGATCTATTCTAATAGTAAAATGATGTCCCAATAGGTAATGACGACATTTAGCCACAACATCTGTTATATTGCATACATTTCCCGTGCATAAACTGACTCGGTTTGCATTCTTGAACATTGTTTCTTGGAAAAATATGCTATTGGTTTGTTTTGTTGACTTAGTACAACGCCCACTCTGGTACCTGAAGCATCTGTTTCAAGTACAAAAGGAATTGAAAATTTTGGTAAAGTTAGAACCGGAGCACTTGTCAAAGCCTTTTTCAATGTCTCAAAGGTACTTGTCCATATTTCTTTCCACTTGAATGCATCCCTTTTTAACAGATCTATCAACGGAATTGTTAACATGGTGTAAGATTTAATGAAATGTCTAGAATAACTGGTGAATCCCAGAAATTTTTGTAACTGGCAAAGATTGGATGGAATTGGACACTTCACCACAGCTTCAACCTTTACTTGGTTCATGGAGACTCCCTCCTTTAAAATGGTATGACCAAGGTAATCTACTTGTTTTACCGCAAAAGGGCATTTTCATAATTTCATAAACAGCTGATTATCTACTAAAACCGCAGGATGTATGTTTTGAAGGATCGCATACACAGCGGGAAAAAAATTGTTGCAATCTTTTTTTGGATCTATTACGTTTAATATTCATACTAATAGCAAGAACGGGAAAAAAACAAATACATGGAATTTGTGAAGATTAATCGATAATGAACTTCAAAAATACAAAGTCTTTATGCACTTCACACTGAGAAATACGTCCCGCTTTCAACACTTGATATGGATATGGAGAATTTTGAAGAACTCTTTCTTTGAGAATAGAATAAAATAATTTTATCTCTTTCTCTCTTGTTTTATTTAAAATGTAAAGAACACAAAAGAAGAATAAAACTCCTTTCTTCCTTTGCTATTTAGAATGTACGTACAACATAAGAGAAAAACAACTTCTTCTCTTTGTTTTTTTAACATACAAATAATAAGAGAGTCTCAAAACTACTCTTACCTTCATTTTTATTTTAAAACGTTAAAACCAAAAACAAAATTAAGACACCATCCGACGCCTTCTTTGCCATTTTGATGAACTTCTTCTTCTTTTAATTATTATTATTATTTATAAAAGGAAATAAAATAAAACTACTTTATTTTATTCATTTATTTTGCACAAAAGAGTTTCCAATATTAATTATATTTTCTATGCTAGTAAAAAATATAATAATATGCCATATAGATTATTTAATAAATTATCTCATAATAAATAAATAATCATAAACAGGAAATATTACATTCGTAAGTATATGATCACATAGGTTCATCACTAAGCCTATAGTAATTGATTCAATTAATTACTAATCAAGGTTGGCATTTAACAACACTCCTCAATGACCGGATAGTGTGAAGTAACAACCTTACAAAGATGGAACCTGGTTAAGGATAATGTATTATTACCTTCCATCATTACAACTACGGATTATCCTAAGGTATGGTTTAAATGTCAAACCCTATTAGATAACCAACTATGTTACATGTCAATCATTAATGATTGGTGAATGACTTAAGAAACTCCTTTCCTTACTCATTCTTTCGCCCTGGCTAAGGTCTTGAAACAACCATTAAGATTAATGACAGCATGGAGCTCAAACTCATTACCTAGAGTCGATGGATCCCATCTTAACTCACCACTAATCAGATAGGTACTTAATTATATCAATTATATCCAATGATCATTCAACTAGTATTCCTACTATTAAGAACACTTCTAGATTAAACCTTAAAGACTTGACTCTTATTATCATAATCTCCATTATGATGGCAAGTGTATAAATTTAATCAAGGACTTATCATATTATGACAAAAGCAATAAACATAATATGATAATATAATCATTTGCCATGTTATTAAACAAAGTTAATATTCACAAAACAAAGGTGTTCAATCTATTACATAACGATTGGGTCATGGGCATAATTCTAACAATCTCTCAATTGACCTAGACCCAATCGGTCATGAACTTCAATCCTATTTTTCACTTGTTCTTATCAAACTCCTTTGATCCAAACGCTTTAGTGAAGGGATCTGTAGCATTCTCCTTTCCTTCAACCTTTTGAATTTGAACGTCCTCACGCTCTACAATTTCTCTAATTAAATGAAACTTCCACAGAACATGTTTGCATCTTTGGTGTGACCTTGGTTCCTTAGCTTGTGCAATAGTACCGGTATTGTCATACAATAAAGGAATAGCTTCCTTTATAGAAGGAACCATACCAAGTTCAGTTAAGAACTTTTTCATCCAAACAACTTCCTTAGCTGCATCATATGCAGCTATATATTCTGCTTCAGTAACTGAATCAACTACAATAGCTTGCTTGGAACTTTTCCAACTCACTACTCCATTCAAGATGAAAATATAACCAGAGGTAGATTTGCTATCATCCTTATCTGATGCAAAGCTAGCATCAGTATAGCCTATTAGCTTTAATTCATAATCTCCGTATATGAGGAATTAGTCCTTAGTTCTTCTCAAGTACTTAAGGATGGTTTTAACCCCTTTCTAATATTCCTCACCTAGGTTACCTTGATACCTGCTCCCTATTCCTAGCGCGTAGGCTACATCGGGCCTTGTACATGTCATGATATACATGATAACTCCCACTGTGTTGGTATATAGGACCCTACTCAGGCGCTCTATTTCTTCTAAGGTTTTAGGACAATCCTCCCTACTAAGAGAAATTCCAGTGCCTATCAGTAGATAATCTTTTTTGGAATTTTCCATGTGATACCTTCTTAAGATAGTATCAATGTACATAGATTGGGAGAGCCCTGGCAGCTTCCTTGATCTATCTTTATAGATCTTGATTCCAAGAATGTAAGCTACTTCTCCCAAATCCTTCATGGAGAACTGTTCAGATAGCCAAATCTTTGTCTTTTGCATGGCTGGCACATCATTTCCTATTAGCAATATGTCATCTACATACAACACTAGGAAAATAACTATGCTCCCACTAACCATCTTGTACACACATGGCTCTTCTTCGCATATAACAAAATTAAACTTTGCAATTGTTGTATTGAAGTGAATATTCCAACTTTATGAAGCTTGCATCAATCCATAAATGGATCTCTATAGTTTACATAATTTATTAGGAGCATATGGCAATGTGAAACCTTTAGGTTGAGTTATATAGACATCTTCCTTAAGCTCTCCGTTAAGAAAAGTTATTTTCATATCCATTTGCCAAATCTCATAATCATAATATGCAGCTATAACAAGTAGAATCTGAATATATTTGAGCATTGCCACAGGGGAAAAAGTTTCATCGTAATCATCACCTTCCTTTTGATTATGTCCCTTTGCAAAAAGATGGGCTTTATAGGTTTCAACCTTCCCGTCTGCTCCAATTTTTATCTTAAATACCCATTTACATCCTATGCATTTTATATCTTTTGAGGGATCAACCAAAGTCCATACTTTGTTGATTCTTATGGATTCTAACTCAGATTCTATGGCCTTAATCCACTTCTCACAATCTAGATTTGCTATAGCCTCTTTGTAAGTCTTAGGGTCATCATCAATATGTGGGATATCATCAATATGATTATCCTTATCACCTTGCACCATTAAGTTTAATATTTTTAGTGCACGACAATATTAGTGCACGACGATCCCTAGTAGACCTTCTAAGAGGCTCATGTTCAATAGGTTGTTCCTCTCCTTGATCTTGTTGTTGCACTAGTTCCTGGATAGGTTCATTAACCGGTCCATTCTCCTCAATGGTTGAGACTGGTACCCTTTGTGTCAATTTTAAGACATCAAGTAAAGGCTACTCAACATGCATCTGATGCTCTTGAGCTTATGTTGACTCGTCATAATCTTGAATTTCATCAAGATATATTTCTACACCATGACTTCCTTCATTAAGGAACTCCCTTTTTAGGTTGCATTTCTTACCACAATAGATTCCAAAAGAGAGTGAGAACAACACCATTAGATTAAAAATGCCCAAATATGCTCGTTAGCCTTGATATCTCCTTTGAACTAGAAGGATGAAGTTTAGTTCATCATAGCTCTCTAAAAAGAGAGAAATCTTCCCCCTTTCATGTTACTAAAGTTTTCATGGCTCATTTGGCCTCTTAAATGCATTTTTATAGTAAAAATTATGGTTTTGTCTTAATATACGGTTAGCTACACGGGTGTGTAGGTGATTGTGTGTGTAAAAATTGCAAGAATCCTGAACTTACATGTTCATAGTGAGCTACATGATCAACACACAACCTTGTAGGTTGCAGGAGTGGCTGAAACTAAATCTTCACACTCCATCATGCTTCTAGTGAGTTACACGATCCTATACACTTTCGTGTAAGTTATATTATCACCATTTCTTTCTCCTTTGTCCCATATTCATTCTAATTCATCTCTTTCTAGTTCCAAAAAGGAAAATGAGATTGAAAATCAATATTATGGCTCTAAGGATATGTTTTAAGCTCATTTTGGTTTTTGTTCCCCCAACTTGTACCTAAATCAAAATATAAACCAAAATAAGTATCTTAAGTACAAAATAACATTAATCACTAAGCATTAGGGAGTAAATATATAGTCAATCAAGCACTTATCAAAATTTCCCACACTTAGCTTTTGACCATCCTCAGGTAAAACTAAAAAGAAAAAGCAAAAGCAACATAATTCCTCCTTTTCCATTTTTTAAAGAAAAGATAGCCATAAGATAAGAGGTATAAAATAACCATAAGATAAAATGAATAACTTTCAAAACGATGGCAAGAACTAACCGTTCTATGTTTTTATTCATGATCAATCAATAACCATTCCCTTTAAAAACTGAGTAATGTAAGGGTAGACCTTCACAAGTTGTTTAAAAATAAGATACATCTATAGGTACACTCAAACATAATTTATGATCAAGACATTCTATGACTTTGCATATTATTTCAGTTGTCCACCATTAAAGATTAATATGAATAATCATGAATTAAAGGAATTTTTAAGATTATAATGGGGCTAAAGGTTAAGGTGAGAAATATTTGGATCATATAGTTCAAAAGCCATCAAAAGTAATGAAGTAGAAAAATCACTCAATAGAGGACCAAGTACAAAAGTTTCATCCACTAAAAATTAGGTACCATCAGCTATGATGAATGCAAAAACTCTGTTTCATAGCTTAAATCCAAGTCTTCACACTATAAACCACATGAAGCATAAACAATTAGAAGAAACCACTCACAAAATTGATGATAAACAATCCATTCTAACCATAAGGAGTGACCTTTCACAATAACATCTCCTGTATTTGCATCATAATCAATTCATCCATTTCATACAACTTTAGGAGGAAAGAATAACATGAATTACATTGCAAAACAAATTATTTTCCTCCTCAATAACTTTTTTATTGTCTTTTTCTTTTATTTTTTATTTTTCTTCCTTTTTCAATTTTCTTCTTTTTTTTTGAAAAGAATTTGAAAGAAACTATATCAACAATGGAATTCATAAGTGATAAAAATCACTTTCTATCAATTATAACCAACCCACATATATGCACACCCCCACAATTATGCTCTTCTGTAGATTAAAAATGCTCCACTAGCTTTAATGCTTAGGTAAGTCACAAGGTTAGTTAAAGGCTTATGGTTAACACTAAAAAGAAAAGGCCAATAAAGTTAAAGGAGCTTAATAATAAGATAAATCATGTCATTGGGTTGGCTATTTGGCTAATGTAGCTCATAAAAAAAAGCCTATCTTATTTCTATGTTAATGCATATGATAAAAATGTGGTCTTGAATAAAAAATTAAGGAGAAGTCAGGATGTATATGTCATAAACATCACACATGAACAAAAAGGCTCAAAATCTTAGTAGCTTATGTCTACCCAATCACTACTCTTATAAAGAAAATGTGAGTTGACCAATCACAAGTGTAAAAATACATGCCCAACTTGCCATAAAATTTTCTAGTTAATTCTACTTTCTAGTTATAACTATATAGTCCTAAAAGAAATAGAAAATGAGCAAATGTTTTTTTTAAACATGTAAAAAGAACTTTAAAATATATAAGAAACAAACTAAAAAACATACATAATAAATGAGATCCCTACCCCACATTTAAAACTTACATTGTCCCCGATGTAACATTAAATGTAAGAAATGGATCGTTTAATAAAAACAACAAATGCAAAAATTTAAAGGAAAAGGAACAAACTCTCCTTGAGTTGCCTCCCAAGTAGCACCTTTGTTTATTGTCGTTGGCTCAACTCCATGTTTTCTTCTACGTAATAAAATTTTGATCTCTATTGATCACAGCCTATGCATTTTCCACTTGAAATTCTTCAGGATATGGGTTGAGTAAATGACCACCCACATTTAATTTCTTCCCTATTTTCAAACCTTTAATCTCTACTGCACCATAGGGAGAGACATTAGTAATCAAAAAAGGATCTACCCAATAAGTTCATAGTTATATGGAAGCAGTTTATATCTAGAGTAATAAATAAACACTTTTTGACTAACAATAAAAATTTTCCTCAAGACACTGAAAGCTTTGGTCTTTTCCATAGTTGAAATTACTTTTAGTTTATCCATACACATCTGCTCATAATCTTTTTGTACTGAATCACATTAATCTAAAAAATATAATGGTCATTTTGGGGGTACTTTATGATATCCAAAATATTGAAATGAGTAATTTCTCCATCAAATTCTATCGTAAGGGCACCCTCACAAACATTTATCTTAGTTTATGCCTTATTTAGAAACAGTCTCCCTAGTAAGATAGGTATGGGATTATGACAATTCTCATCTTTCATATCTACTATATAAAAATCTATATGAAATATTGTCATCTACTTGCACCTAATCATCCTCAATAACCACATCTGCATAAGTGTTAGTACGATTATCCAATTGTATAATAACATTAGTTTCTTTCAATTAGCCTGAATTTAAAGAAGCATAAATAAAATGAGACATAACCTTAATTGATGCTTTTAAATCTAACATGGCATGTTTAATCATAATGTCACCAATTTTACAACGAATGGTAAACATACCTAGGTCCTTACACTAAGGAGGTATTTTCTTTTTAAAGATTGCAAAACAGTTTTGCTCATCCTAATCATTCCATTACCTTTTAACTTTCCCTTGTTGGTACATAATTCCAAGGAATTTTGCATACCTAGGAACTTGCTTGATCACATCTAATAGTGGTATATTCATATTAACCTTTCGAAAAGTCTCCTACATCTTTTTATCTTTATCATCCTTGTTTAACTTTGCTAACTTGCTCGAAAAGGGTAGAGGGTTAGTCTTAACAATAATCGAGAATTTAACATTTACCTTTAGGCTAGATGGTATATCTCTTTCTCTTTCAAGCTCCTTCTCATTTTCTTTTTCACTAGCCATCCTTTGTCTAGCCTTCTCAGGATCTTTAAGCTTCTTACCACTTCCCAAGGTGATTGCACTAACATTCTTCATATCTATCACAGGTTGTGATGGTAGTTTTCCTCCTCTTTAAGTTTCTAAACGGTTAATAGCCACTAGCATCTAGCTTTTGATGTCCTACTGAAAATGCTACACATCTTGCTAGAATTGCAAAGTGCTAGTTATAAGAGACTTAACTATATCTTCCAACAATGTACAAGAGGTAAAGGAGGAGGCTTATTGTCTATATTGAAGCTACTATTCACCCTGAAGCTTATGTAGGAAGTAGTTTTGCTGGCTATTCCCTCCATTACTTAGGTTCAGTTGATCTCTCCATCTTGAGTTATAGGCCTGGGAATATGGATTGTATTGTTAGGAAAAATTCCCCTTATAGCACTGATATAATTCATGTTTCCATCTTATAGAGTTAGACACTCATCTATTGGATGGATTGCATTTGCACATATACTACAGACTTTCACCTGTGCCTAACCTTTAAAATTTTACCTACAAGGGATGTTAGTTCATCCAATCAATGTCCTATAGATGAACTGTTTGCCTCATTTATCCTACAAATATCATTGTGGATGTAAAATTATTGAGTGTTCACTATCGTGCACTCAATTAAAATTATGGCTTCAATATGACTCTTTTCACATAATGCTCCACCACTTGCTACATCTACCAAGCTCTTATCTATAGGCAATAATCCTTTGTAGAAGTATTAGATAAGGATTTTTTTTCATTATATTATGGTGAGGGCAGCTAGCATATAACTTTTTGAAGCTCTCCCAATTTCATCAAGGGATTCTTTATGATATAACTTTATCCTTCAAATCTCTTTCCTTATACTTAATGTCTTTGATGCTAGAAAGTACTTCTTCAAAAATAACCTCTTTGTTTTGATCCATGAGCTCATACTCCCTGTAGTCAAATAAAAAAACCAGTTTTTTACAACATCTTTTAATGAAAATGGAAAGGCTCTCAAGATAATTTGCTATTTTGTCACCCTTGGAGATTTCATACTAAAACAAACCACATCGAAGTCCTTAAGATGCTTATGAGCATCCTTACCTACAAGCCCATGAAAGTTAGGTAAAAGATGGATTAAGCCAGATTTAAGCTTAAAAGTAATGTGTCCAGCAAAATTTAGGAAAGTAATCCATAAGGATCTTTAAGTTAAGTTCAAAGCAGTCATTTTCTTAGAGTTCTTATATTGGCCATGGCTTCTTCAAACTCAATTCCCTCTCATATTCCTGGAGTTGTTTTGGTTTGCCTTTCCAATCTTCATAATGTCCTTTCGATCGCATAATTAAATTGCACAAGTTATTGATGAGGAGATCTCGTCACTATCATATATAAACTTTAACAAACATGAAATGATCATGAAATAACTATAAAAACTAATTACAAATATATATATATATAGAACACCAATTTAAATTATAGTACATACAGGAAGTAAGAGAAAAAAATATAGGAGATAGAATTAAAAACCTTCACTTTCCTCTTCATTTTTGTCACAATCCAAGCCAAGTAATCTTTTGAACAAAATATCATGTTTTGCTAATTTTGTTTGAGTTTCTTGTCCTTTAATTACTTCAGCATGTAATGCAGCCTTAAGCTTATTGTTTTCCTCTTTAAGTTGTTCGATGATTGTTTTATATGTTGAGGTTGAAATATTTGGCTTAGGGTCATAACCAAGACCTTTCACATAGCCAAAACATGTAGCAATTACTATATCACAAATTCTTCTGCACTGAGCTCATTCCCCTCTGACATAGATTTCTCTAATAACTCTTACATTTTATTCTAAAATTAAAAAAGAAAATCAATATTTAATCCAAAAATTACAACTTATTACTATATTAATAAATGAACAAAATTATTGAACAAAATTTTATATTTACATAGTTGTCTTTTGCTTCTTCTGACATCCATCCTTTTAAAAAAAGTAAATATATTAAGCCTTAAAGAAAACTAAAAAGTGTTTCTAACATATGTAACTACTTGTCATCTCATCTTAGTAATAGTTAAGGATTACAAAAATGTTAATTAAGGAACACAACAGAGTGTTAGAAATCAAACATTCCAATAGAAAGTAGGTATTGCTTATTCGAGAATTTTTGTTGTTGTAAGCTAATTTAGAGCCTAATATATTGTGCTAGTATTTTATAAAACAAATTCTGATTAGTGCTTTTCACTTGAAAGGTTCTGAAATTTATCTCTACCCATGTAGCTATGATTGTCAAAGATAAGGCTATCTAAAAGCATTTGCAAGCAGTGCTATTTTTGAAGTTTAAACGCCAAGTTTGGATGCTATACAGATTATCAATTCAACAATTAACATGCATTTGTTATGCATCTCCCTTAATATGTCTCTAATGTATTGACATTTGAAGAATAAATGTTCACTAATTTCCTCTATTTTTTACATAAACAACACTAGTTGGTAAGTTGTGTGTATTTAGTAATCCTATCGATTATTCTTAACCTATCTTTCATAGCAATCCATAGAGTGAACACTGATCGAGGTTGAAAATAACTTAACCAGGTGGATTTGGTCTATGACAACTTAGGAAGATATCCAAAAAGTAATTTCTTACAAGAAGAATTTGAGAATTTTCCATCATGTGAGTGTCTCCAAATGCATCTTTTAGTTTCTGCATTACAGTAAGTTCCATAAATTTCGTTAGAAAGTGAGTTGGATAGTGTTGTGTTTCAAAATTTTTCCTTACATTGTAATGCTGTAGGAACCAAAGCTTCAAAGGGAACTGAACTCTTTAGGGAGTCAGCTATGTTGGAATTAACCACTGGTCCTATAAAAAACCAATAATCATACTAAAAATTAATGGACTTCCCATTACCTATCAACATAATGAAGTCATTCTTGTACTTATCCCTCAGTTTTAGAATGGCTTTAAGAGTAGTAAAGGGAAAGTGTGCACAGTCTATTGCCTAGATACTCTTATTCTTAATGAAGTAGCTATAGATCCATTTGCACCATAAAGATTGCTTGTCATCCATTAGTATCGAAAGCCTTTCTGTTAGCAAGATTGAGTTCATAGTTTTACTAGAACTGTAACTCCCCACTCTCGCCGGATCCGAACCCGATATCGATGGTGATACCCGAGTCCATGCCTCGCGAGGGTGGCGTGTCACATCACTTAACAATTAAAACCTGGTACACATTTTAAATACTCTTCTCAATCGTC
>JANQAP020000048.1:6633841-6644807 GCA_026874005.2 Erythroxylum coriaceum | reverse complement strand
TTTCCTAAATTCTCCGACTGATCTCCCGTGTACCAATTTCCATGATTCAACCCGTTATATGGGAACGGGATGTTACACATAAGATAAAAGGAATAACTTTCAAAACGATGGTAAGAACTAATCATTCTATGTTTTTACTTATGATCAATTAACAACCATTCCCTTTAAAAACTGAGCAATCTAAGGGTGAACCTTCACAAGTTGTTTAAAAATAAGATACATCTATAAGTACACTCAAACATCATTTATGATCAAGACATTCCATGACTTTGCATATTATTTCAGTTGTTCACCATTAAAGATTAATATGAATAATCATGAATTAAAGGAATTTTTAAGATTATAATGGAGCTAAAGGTTAATGTGAGAAATATTTGGATAATATAGTTCAAAAGCCATCCAAACTAATGAAGTAGAAAAATCACTCAATGGAGGAACAAGTACAAAAGTTAACATCCACTAAAAACTGGGTACCACCATCAGCTATTATGAATGCAAAAACTTTGTTTTATAGCTTAAATCCGAGTCTTCACACTATAAACAACATGAAGCATAAACAATTAGAAGAAACCACTCACAAAAATTGATGATAAACAATCCATTCAAACCATAAGGAGTGACCTTTCATAATAACCTCTCCTGTATTTGCATCATAATAAATTCACCCATTTCATACAACTTTAGGAGAAAAGAATAGCATGAATTACATTGCAAAACAAATTATTTTCCTCCTCAATTATTTTTTATTTTCTATTTTCTTCCTTTTTTCAATTTTCCTTTTTTTAGGAAAAGAATTTGAAAGAAACTATATGAACGACATAATTCATTAGTAAATGATAAAAATCACTTTATATCAATCGTAACCAACCTGCATATATGCACACCCCCACACTTATGCTCTTTTACAGATCACAAATGCTCCACTAGCTTTAATGCTTAGGTAAGTCATTAGCTTAGCTAAAGGCTCATAATATGGATAACATAAAAAGAAAAGGCTAATAAAGTTGAAGGAGCTTAATAATAGGATAAGTCATGTCATTGGGTTGACTATTTGGCTAATGTAGCTCATAAAAAAAGCCTATATCATTTCTATGTTAATGCATATGATAAAAATGTGGTCTTAAATAAAAAATCAAGGGGAAGTCAAGATGTATATGTCATGAACATCATATATGAACAAAAAGGCTCAAAATCTTAGTAGCTTATGTCTACCCAATCACTACACTTATGAAGAAAATATGAATTGACCAATCATAAGAGTAAAAATACCTGCCCAACTTGCCATGAAATTTTCTAGTTAATTCTACTTTCTAGTTATAACTATATAGTCCTAAAAGCAATAGAAAATGAGCAAATGTTGTTTTAAAACATGTAAAAAGAACTTGAAAATACATAAGAAGCAAACTAAAAAACATACATAATAAATGAGATCCCTACCCCACACTTAAAACTTACATTGTCCCCAATGTAACATCAAATGTTAGAAATGGATCATTCAATAAAAACAACAAATGAAAAAATTTAAAGGAAAAGGAACATAATCTCTTTGAGTTGCCTCCCAAGCAGCACCTTTGTTTGTTATCGTTGACTCAACTTTATGTTTTCTTCCACTTGATAAAATTTTGATCTTTAGTGATCACAGCTTATGCATTTTCCACTTGAAATTCTTCAGGATATGGCTTGAGTCAATGACCACTCACATTCAATGTCTTCCCTATTTTCAAACCCTTAATCTCTATTACACCATAGAAAGAGACATTAGTAATCACGAAAGGATCGACCCAATAAGTTTATAGTTTATGTGGAAACAATTTATATCTAAAGCAATAAATAAGCACTTTTTGACTAACATTAAAAGTTTTCCTCAAGACACTAAAAGCTTTGGTCTTTTCCTTAGTTGAGATTACTTTTAGTTTATCCATACACATATGCTCATAATCTTCTTGTACTGAATCACATTCATCTAAAAATAGAATGGTCATTTTGGGGGTACTTTATAACATCAAAAATATCAAAACGAGTAATTTCCCCATCAAATTCTATCATAAGGGCACCCTCACAAACATTTACCTTAGTTTATGCCTTGTTTAGAAACAGTCTTCCTAGTAAGATAGGTATCAGATAATGGCAATTCTCATCTTTCATATCTACTATATAAAAATCTGCAAGAAATATTATCATTTACCTACACCAAATCATCCTCGATCACCACATCTGTATAAGTGTTAGTATGATCAGCCAATTGTATGATAAAATTAGTTTCTTTCAATTGGTTTGAATTTAAAGAAGCATAAATAAAATGAGACATAACCTTAATTGATATTTCTAAATCTAACATGGTATCTTTAATCATAATGTCAGCAATTTTACAAGGAATGGTAAACATGCCTAGGTCCTCATGCTTAGGAGGTATTTTCTTTTTAAAGATCGTAAAAACAGTTTCGCTCATCCTAATCATTTCATTACCTCTAAACTTTCACTTGTTAGTACATAATTCTAAGGAATTTTGCATACCTAGGAACTTGCTTGATCGCATCTAATAGTATATTCATGTCAACCTTCCGAAAAGTCTCCTAAATCTTTTTATCTTTATCATCCTTGTTTAACTTTGCTAACCTGCTCGAAAAGGGTAGATGGTTAGTCTTAACAATAATCAAGAATTCAACATTTACCTTTAAGCTAGATGGTATATCTCTTTCTCTTTCAACCTCCTTCTCATTTTCTTCTTCACTAGCTATCCTTTGCCTAACCTTTTTAGGATCTTTAAGCTTCTTACCACTTCTTAAGGTGATTGCACTAACATTCTTCATATCTATCACAGATTGTGATAGTAATTTTCCTCCTCTTTAGGTTTCTAAATGGTTAATAGCCACTACCATCTAGCTTTTACTATCCTACTAAAATTGCTACACATCTTGCTAGAATTGTAAAGTGTTAGTTATAAGAGACTTAACTATATCTTCCAATAATGTACAAGAGGTAAAGGAGAAGGCTTATTGTCTATATTGAAGCTACTATTCACCCCAAAAGCTTATGTGGGAAGTATTTTTGCTGGCTATTCCCTCCATTCCTTAGGTTTAGTTGATCACTCCATCTTGAGTTATAGGTCTGGGAATATGGATTGTATTGTTAGGAAAAATCCCCCCTATAGCACTGATATAATCTATGTTTCCATCTTGCAGAGTTGGACACCCATCTATTGGATGGATTGCATTTGCACATATACTGCAAACTTTAACCTGTGCCTAACCTTTAAAATTTTACCTAACAAAGGATGTTAGTTCATCTAAACAATGTCCTATGGATGAACTATTTACGTCATTTATCCTACAAATATCATTTTGGATGCAAAATTGTTGAGTGTTCACTGTCGTGCACTCAATTAAAGTTTTGGCCTTAATAAGAGTCTTTTCACATAATGCTCCACCACTTGCTACATCTACCAAGCTCCTATCCATAGGCAATAATCCTTCGTAGAAGTATTAGATAAGGATTTTTTTCATGATATTATGGTGAGGGTAGCTAGCATATAACTTTTTGAAGCTCTCCCAATTTCATAAAAGGATTCTTTATGATATAACTTTATCCTTAAAATCTCTTTCTTTATACTTAATGTCTTTTATGCTAGAAAGTACTTCAAAAATAACCTCTTCGTTTTGATCTATGAGCTCATATTCCTTGTAGTCAAATAAAAAAGCCAATTTTTTACAACATCAATGAAAATGGAAAGGTTATCAAGATAATATGCTATTTTGTCACCACTGGAGATTTCATACTAACCATCAAACTCCTTGAGATGCTTATGAGCATCATCACCTGCAAGCCTATGAAAGTTAGGAAAAAGATGGATTAAGCCAGATTTAACCTTAAAAGGAATGCGTTCAATAAAATGTGGGAAAGTAATCCATAAGGATCTTTAAGTTAAGTTCAAGGCGGTCAATCTCTTACAGTTCTTGTATTGGCCATGGCTTCTTCAAACTTAATTCCCTGTCATATTCCTGAAGTTGTTTTGGTTTCCCTTTGCTATCTTCATAATGTCCTTTCAATCTCGTAATTAAATTGTACAGGTTATTGATGAGGAGATCTCGTCACTATCATATATAAACTTTAACAAATATGAAAAGATCATGAAATAACTATAAAAACTAATTACAAAAAAATATATGTAAAACACTAATTTAAATTATAGTACATATAGGAAGTGAAAGAAAAAAGTATACGAGATAGAATTAATAACCTTCACTTTCCTCTTCATTTATGTCATAATCTAAGCCAAGTAATCTTTTGAATAAAATATCATGTTTTACTAATTTTGCTCGAGTTTCTTGTCCTCTGATTACTTTAATATGTAATGCAGCCTTAAGCTTATTGTTTTCCTATTGAAGTTGCTCAATGATTGTTTTATATATTGAGGTTGAAATATTTGCCTTAGGGTCATAGCCAAGACCTTTCACATAACCAAAACATGTAGCAAGAACTATATGATAAATTCTTATAGATTAAGCTCATTCCCCTCCAACATAGATTTCTCTAATAACTCTTAAATTTTATTCTAAAATTAAAAAAAATCAATATTCAATCCAAAAATTACACCTTATTACTACATTAATAAATGAACAAAATTATTAAACAAAATTTTATAATTACATAGTTGTCTTTTGCTTCTTCTAACATCCATCCTTTTAAAAAAATTGAATATATTAAGCCTTAAAGGAAACTTAAAAGTGTTTCTAACATATATAAATACTTGTCATCCAATCTTAGTGACAATTAAGGATTACAAAAATGTAAATTAAGGAACACAACAGAGTGTTAGAAATCACACATTCTAATAGAAAAGTAGGTATTGCTTATTCAAGAATTTTTGTTGTTATAAGCTAATTTAGAGCTTAATATATTGTGCTAGTTTTTTATAGAACAAATCCTGATGAGTGTTTTTCTCTTGAAAGGTTCTGAAATTTATCTCTACCTATGTAGCTATGATTGTCAAATATAAGAACTGATGCTTCTAAGGGAATTGAACTCTTTAGGGAGTCAGCTATGCTGGAATTAATCACTGGTCCCACAAAAAACCAATTATCATACTAAAAATTAATGGACTTCCCATTACCTATCAGCACAATGAAGTCAGTCTTATACTTATCCCTCAGTTTTAGAATGGCTTTAAGAGTAGTAGGGGGAAAGTGTGCACAATCTATTGCCTAAATACTCTTATTCTTGATGAAGTAGCTATGGATCTATTTGCACCATAAAGATTGCTTGTCATCCATTCATATCGAAAGCCTTTTTATTAGCAAGATTAAGCTCATAGTTTTACTAGAACAATCCCTAAATCACTTTGATTCTTAGGTGTGCATATTTCTTTCCATTTTACTATAGTTTTGTAGCTTTTCTCCTTACTGCCAATCCATAAGAAGTTACTAAATAGACTATTAATAGCGTTCAAGATTGAACCTGGAAAAGCTGAGTGGTAGCCCATTAACTGTTAATGGAGTTAAGAATTGAGTTAATAATTGTATTCTCCCTGCTCTGGAAAGGTGTTTAGAGCTCTAGGTTGAAATTCTAGTTTGTATTTTATTAAGCAGTTCAATTTAATCCCTTGATTTCATTATGTATGGAGAGATGGGAATGCCTAAGTATTTCATTATGAATTCTTGTGAATGATAATAAGTTAAGGTTGAAATCAGTTATTGAAGATCCAAAGTGCTCTTGGATAGAAATATATTACTTTTAGAACAATTTACTTGCAGTCATGAGACTCTTTAAAACATCCTTAGAGCTTTAATTAAGGTGGGAATATAGATGGCATTAGTTTTTAAGAGTAAAATCAAATCATTTGCAAAATAAAGATTGGTTAGTTTAAATTTGCCACACTTTGAGTGATATCTAAATTCCTTTGTCCTTGCCACTACATTCTTAATGATCCTATGGAGAGTTTGCATCACCAAGGGAAAGATGTATGGAGATAAAGGATCACCTCGCCAAACCCTTTGGTATTTTATATAAACCCGGTCGGTTGTCCATTCACTAAGAAGCTACATGAAGAAGTCATCAAACATTGTTTAATCCACCGTACAAAAATACCTAGAAATTCTATAAATTGTAAAATATTTATGATGAAACTCCAATCAACATTGTCATATGCTTTCCTGAGATCAATTTTGATACAACAACTAGGTTTGCTTTTCCTCTTTGAGTAATTGGTAATGAGTTCTTGAAGTATCAGAAAATTATCACCAATTATTCTCCAAAGTATATATACACCTTGAGTGTAGATAATGTGCTTATGAAGAATTCATTTGAGCTTATGAGCTAATTAAGAAATGATTTTATATAAGGAATTGTAATAAACAATTGGTCTGAAATCAAAGAAGCTGTTAAACTCACCATTCTTTGGAATAAGAGTTATAAAATTTTTATTCATCTTTTTAAGAAATGTGCCGTTACTAAAGAATTCTTTCACAACTTCTAAAACCATATTACAAGTGAAGGACAAAGTTTCCTTAAAAAACTTAACATTAATTAAAGCCATCTGGTTCAGGGGCTTTGTGAGGATAGAGAGACCCATCTTCTAACACATATCTTTTACCTTCCTTAAAGTGAGTGACTTTATATAGTGTGATCCTATCACACTCATATCCATGTAGTTCCTTCACACTCTGTTTTCTAAAACAAAAACACAAGACATAATGAATAATGCAGTGTTTATTTATTTAAGTACAACTTGCAAATAAAGATCTTCAAACCTTTGATTATGAGATGTTTTCATTTTTTATCTATAAAACCTTTCCTTCTCACAATATTCCTAAATCAAGAAAAAAAGCATAACGTAGTTAATAAATCATCTAACAAGATTAATGCAATAAAATATAAAGGCAAAGAGAACAATCTTGAACTTTCAGGTCAGCCCCATAATCACACAAACTATTCCAATTTCCTTTGAAGATTTATCCGAGAACATGTCTTTGTGCCTATGCATTAGAAGGAAGAGATTTATAATACTTATGTAACTTGAAATGATGATCCCTAATCCTTTGTTTCAATAATTAAGTAACATAATTTGAAACATCTTAGTTCTCAAAATCCATAATATTCAATTTCAATTATAGATAATAACTAAAAGTGTCTTAAAAATCATTAAAACGATATTGCATATAGTTAAATATTTTAAAAAATTACTGTAACTTTATCCAAAGAATTTTAAGCAAATTGTCATCCTTTAAGTCCTTAACATGTTTCAAACAAGATAATTATGTTCTGGTAATAATCTCAACTCACTTGACAATTTTGTAGATTGAACCTTGTCTATAGGACGACCTTGCTAAGTATCAATCTGTATTAATAACTTGAAATTTATTGCAACATTCACTTATTGCAATTCACATCCTCTAGTTTTACCTCTATCTCTTTTTCTAATGCTAGCAATGGAAGCTAATAACAAATCAATGATGTAAAAAGAAGATTAGAATATATAAAAATGTATTTGAGCATAAGTCTAGTTGAAGGTGTTAAAGATTAACAAACATGTAATAGTTGCTTCAATGTTGTTTGAGGCAGAGTGAAGTTGTGAATGAATTGAAGACACAATATTATTGTTGCTTTGTTATGGCAATGTACTAAAATAAGCTTTACTTCCTATGGATAAAAAAATGAATATGATAAGAAAAAGATATATATTTGAATATATATATAAATATATATTCACTTGAAGGTATAGAAATTTAAAAACTTGTATGATTAATTTCATTATTGTTTGGGGTAGAATGATGTTATTGGCGAAGAATTGAATTTGTGGCACTAACTAATTGTTCTAGTTGAAGTTGCACATCCCTCATTCTATAATTTTGATAGCTTCCACCTTCTTCCCTTTGTTTCTACTAGGTGCCATTATGTTAGATATCTACAAAAAAAACATAAATGTTACTAACATTAAAATAAGATAATAGAAAGAGCACTTTCATGATATATTCAATCATTATAATCAAGACACATTTAATCATCAACATTAATCACATAAACAATATAAATGTTACTAAAATTATAATAAGACAATAAAAATAGCACTTTTATGATACCTTCAATTATCATAATCAAGATCTTCAAAATCATCATAATTAATTGCATTCTGATTCAACTTTTCATCACTATTATATTCAGCTAAAGTATTATCATTGTCCTATAATTCATCCTCATTATATTTTTCATCTCTTTCTACGACAAGATGCCTTTTTCTTCAGTTGCTTATAGTATATTGGGATTAACATCTCTCCTATAGAATGATGATATATCCTCATCTTCTATTTCAAGAGCTACATTATTCAGCTGCGATCAATCTCTTAATATAATTCAACACCATCTTCACCCATTGGACCATTTTCCTTCTTACAAAAATCAAAATGATTTCAATGTTGAAACTTTTGCCCAACTTTCCAATTGTTGCCCAATACAGTGTTAGTAAGATAGAATACTTGCTTCACTCGACTTGCAAGCACAGATGGTTCATTTTCATACCATGTTTTGCTAACATTAATGCTAGTAATATTACAATTCACTTTTATGTTAAACCTTTTGTCACCAAGATTAAACGATTTGCGTTTAAATAGAACAACATTTTTATCCTTGATATAATGCAACTCTATTATTTCAGAGATAACACTGTAGAAGTCAATAAAACAATCCTTATGTTGTCCCTCAATAACAATCCCACAATTTTGGTTTCTAAGGCAACTGTCACACTCTTTTATGTGAAAGTTAACTCCATTAACAATCCAAGTTGCATATTTTTATTCAAATTACAATTAAGAAAAGTTTGTTTTCACTTTTTGTTACTTGGGTGTTTGCTAGTTGTACTCTTGCCAATGTGAAAGTTGATCAAGCACATCATCACTTGACAAGTACAAAGGAGCTTCATTATGTTCTACTTTCCATTAAACAATTTGCTTCTTCACCATCTTTTCCCATATTCTAAGCAACGATGATGTACCATATAATATATTTTTCTTTGTAGCCTCATTAAATGAGTTTAATGGTTACATACAGGAAATGCCATATACCCTTTAGTACTTTATCTAGATAAATTGCCATAAGTTGGAAAATCATTTATAGTCCACAAAACAACCGTATGCATTTTAAATTTTTCACCTTCATCCTCCTAGAGATGTTTTAAATCATCAATTATTGGTTGCTATATACATAAATTTCCTTACCAGGAGCAGTAGGTCTTCGAATAAGTAAAGATAATAACAAAAAAGGCTCCTTCATACCCTTCTATGGGGTAAATTGTATGGCACAATAATCACCGACCATATGTTTTAAGAAGTACTTATATTACCAAAGGGATTAAATCCATCAAAGGCTAACCTAAGTCGAACATTACGACAATCCTTAACAAACCATGGAAACTTACCATCAAAGTCTTTCCATACCTTTAAGTCTACTGGATGACGCATAATGTTATCATCAATGCATTTCTTTTTATACCACCTCATATCTATGACTATTTTTATTGACATAAAAAGTCTTTGTAGTCATGGTTTATAGGGAGGTATCTCAAGATTTTATGGGTTATCTTTTTTTTCCTTTTCCATCATCCACTTGTTACCTTAATGTACTACAAATAAGAAATTTTTTAAGATCTTTAATTTCCTTCCAAAAGATAACAATACTTACAAGCATGTATTGATATATATCCTAATCTAAGGTTCCTTAACAAATTTTTTGCTTTACAGTAAGATTTGGGCAATTTGTGGCTAATTGGTAATGCATCATTGAGCAACTCATTCAATATGTCAAAAGATTTATTGCTCCATCTATTATATACCTTTAAGTGTAACAACTTGACAACAAAACATAACTGTGAGAAATTAAAATGCCATAGATATAATTCTTCTTACGCAACTTTCAATAACTTCTCAAAATTATCTTCTCTAATTCTACCAAATGCATTAGGCAAATTATTATCATTTATAGTCTCTATATAATTCTCACATCCTCTAACATTTCTCCAATCTTATCATCTATGTTGTCATTAATATCACTATCATCTACATCATTATTATTATCACTATTATCACTTGAATCAAGACTTCTAGCATTACTTACTTTATAATGTTCCCCATGACAAATCCTGTTGGGCCCCCGCCCCTTGTGAGACACGTGGCCGACGTCCTAAGTGACATCTGGACGCGCATCACATAAGGGTGGAGTGCCCTCACCAGGACAAACCTTAACTTAAAACTTCCTCTTGATCATTTCTTACCATCTTGTCCCATGACTAGTACTTAGTCTACGTCTTTAACTGATTCTTGATCCTTGATTAGTGAATTCTGTGTTTAATTCCAAGTAAGTGACTATTCAATTATACTGACTTAACTTCTTCATTATATCGTCTGTGGTTAGCCCATCGTCTATGTTTACTTATGATCTGAGTTCTATAGTATGGGTTTTATCGTCTATAGTTGACTTTCATCGTCTGGGTTGACCCCTCTCCTATCATCTATCTATCTACCGTCTGTCTTTCTATCATCTGTTTTCCTATCGTCTGCCTTTCTATCGTCTGCCTTTCTATTATCTGCCTTTCTATGGTCTGCCTTACTATCGTCTCCCTTACCATCGTCTGCCTTTCTATCGTCTACCTTTCTATCGTCTGCCTTACTATCGTCTATCTTTCTATCGTCTGTCTTTCTATCGTCTGTCTTATGACGTGTCATCACAGACAATTCCTTACGTCTATGTTATGATGTGTCGTCTGTGTCCCTTGGTCTATGTTTCATGCGTCTGTCTTCCTTTGCGTCTGTGTATGACGTCAGCACAGATGATACCCTTCCTCTATATCTTCCTTTGCGTTTGTGTTGTGACGTCAGCATAGACGATTCCTTTCGTCTGTGTTCTGAAGTAAATCACACGTTAGTAAAGACTTTAAGTTCAAGAAACTAGATACACAAGAAGGGGGGTTGAATGGTGTATC
>JANQAP020000048.1:6621742-6633741 GCA_026874005.2 Erythroxylum coriaceum | reverse complement strand
AAGGTATAGAAATTCAAAAACTTGGATGATTAATTTCATTGTTGTTTGAGGTAGAATGATGTTATTGGCTAGGAATTGAATTTATGGCACTAACTAATTGTTCTAGTTGAAGTTGCACATCCCTCTATTCTATAATTTTGATAGCTTCCACCTTCTTCCCTTTGTTTCTACTAGGTGCCACTATGTTGGATATCTACAAAAAAAATACGTAAATGTTACTAACATTAAAATAAGATAATAGAAAGAGCACTTTCATGATACATTCAATTATTATAGTCAAGGCACATTTAATCATCAACATTAATCACATAAACAACATAAATGTTACTAAAATTATAATAAGACAATAGAAAGAGCACTTTTATGATAACTTCAATCATCATAATCAAGATCTTCAAAATCATCATCATTAATTGCATTATGATTTAACTTTTCATCGCTATTATATTCGACCAAAGTATCATCATTGTCATATAATTCATCCTCAATATATTCTTCATCTCTTTCTACAACAAGATTGCCTTATACTTCAGTTGCTTATAGTATATTGGGATTAATATCTCTTCTATGGAATGATGATATATCCTTATCTTTTATTTTGAGAGCTACACTATTCAGCTGCGATCAATCTATTGATATTCTTCATCACCATCTTCACCCATTGGACCATTTTCCTTCTCACAAAAATCAAAACGATTTTAGTGTTGAAACTTTTGGCCAACTTTCCAATTGTTGCCTAATACAGTGTTAGAAAGATAGAATACTTGCTTCACTTGACTTGCAAAAACAAATGGTTCATTTTCATAACATGTTTTGCTAACATTAATGCTAGTAATATTACCATTCACTTTTATATTAATCCTTTTGTCACCAAGATTAAACGATTTGTACTTAAATAGAACAACATTTTTATCCTTGATATAATGCAACTATATTATTTCAGAGATATCATTATAGAAGTCAATAAAATAATCCTTATGTTGTCCCTTAATAACAATCCCACAATTTTGGCTTCTAAGGCGACCGTTGCACTCTTTTATGTGAAATCTAACTCCATTAACAATGCAACCTGTATATTTTTATTCAAATTACAATCAAGAAAAGTTTGCTTTCACTTTCTGTTACTTGGGTATTTGCCAGGTATACTCTTGCCAATGTGAAAATTGATCAAGCACATCATCACCTGACAAGTACAAAAGAGTTTCATTATGTTCTACTATTCCATTAAACAATTTGCTTCTTCACCATTTGTTCCCATATTCTAAGTAACGATGATGTGCCATATAACATATTTTACTTTGTAGCCTCATTGAATGAGTTTAATGGTTACATACAGGAAAGGCCATATACCTACTAGTACTTTATCTAGATAAATTGTCATAAGTTGGAAAATCATTTATAGTCCACAAAACAACCATATGCATTCTAAATTTTTAACCTTTATCCACCTAGAGATGTTTTAAATCATCAATTAGTGGTTATTATATATATCAATTTCCTTACTAGGAGCAGTAGGTCTTCGAATAAGTAAAGAAAATAACAAAAAAGGCTCCTTCATACACTTCTATGGGGTAAATTGTATGGCACAAGAATCACCGACCGTATGTTGTAAAAAGTACTCATATTACCAAATGGATTAAATACATTAAAGGCTAACCTAAGTCGAACATTATGACAATCCTTTACAAACCATGGAAACCTCCCATGAAAGTCTTTCCATGCCTTTAAGTTTGTTAGATGTCGTATAATGTTATCATCAATGTATTTCTTTTTATACCACCTCATATCTATACCTATTTTTATTGACATAAAAAGCCTTTGTAGTCATGGTTTATAGGGAGGTATCTCAAGATTTTATAGGTTATCTTTTTTTCCTTTTTCATCATTCACTTGTCACCTTAATGTACCACAAATAGGACATTTTTGAAGATCTTTAATTTCCTTCCAAAAGATAGTAATACTTACATGCATGTATTGATATATATCCTAATCTAAGGTTCCTTAACAAATATTTTGCTTTACAGTAAGATTTGGGCAATTTGTGGCTAATCGGTAATGCATCATTAAGCAACTCATTCAATATGTCAAAAGATTTGTTGCTCCACCTATTATATACCTTTAAGTGTAACAACTTGATAATAAAAGATAAATGTGAGAAATTAAAGCACCCCAGATATAATTCTTCTTAAGCAACTTTCAATAACTTCTCAAATTATCTTTTGTAATTCTACCAAATACATTAAGTGAATTATTATCATTTATAGTCTCCATATAATTCTCACATCCTCTAACATTTCTCCAATCTTATCATCTACGTTGTCATTAATTTCACTATCATCTACATCATTATTATTATCACTATTATCACTTGAATCAAGACTTCTAGCATTACTTACTTCATAATGTTCCCCATGACAAATCCTTCAAGTATAAAGTTTATCTATGCTTCAGATTAGCAAGTGATTATATACCATATCTTGACTTTGATTGTTGAAATTTAAGCAATCTATGCATGGAAAATGAATTTCGCATTCTAAACCCATTTGTTCTTTTACAAATTTCATAAAAATCTTCACTCCTTCTAAGTATTGACTAGACTATTTCTGATGACTCATCCAACTTTTGTCCATGTAGCTATACAGTTATAAGTAAATTACTAAATTACTAGATGCAATTTAAGTTGTAAATAACATAATGATAAATCAAAATTGACATACTAAATTCGAATTCTACTAAATAATGCAATTGGTTAGCATATTATGACAAACCCTGTAATAAGATATATATATATAACAATATAAGGTTTTATAGTTAAGAGATATGAGCTAGTTTAGAATAAGAAGCATGAACCCATCGTAAAAACCACATGTACGTTCATTTATATAGAGCAATATCAAGGCCACTTCCAAATATGTCCTAACTAGTTTGCAATGAGGATAATAAAGTGTTCAAGCTCGTATCTACAATCTATGTATTTAAGATTTTACTCGAACTTTCATAAGAATTCAAGCAGTGAATTTTAAACATACCTCTAACTTCTAAAGCAAGAATTGTAAATTTTGATTCAATGTGTGCTTTCACTATTATTAACTTTAGCACCTCTTGTTGGACTGCATCTGTAATTAAAGTATGAATATCATCATTCTTAACAAACATAACGGAACTCTCAAGAAAGAATCAATTAAAAGACCTCATATCACATGATGACTTCAAGATAACCTTACTAGTTATAGAGTTAGATATTCCACTATAAAACAACCATTACCAAATAAATGACCCAAATTTTTTTAAATTTGCAGTGGGTGTGGAACAGGTACTAATGAAACTTAAAATCATTGAACAAAATATGCCAACATCCAAGCTCTAATATGCTAACGTCCAACTTAAATAAAAGAAAGTCTCAAATATGTTCTCATAATAGAAAATTACTCAAAAAGTTAATGATTTCATCTTTTTTCATGTCAAACAAATATTTAAATACAAAAAAGAATAAAAAATTAGTTTTTAGGACCAAAACTTACCTAATGTTTCTTAGAAAGTACTTTAAAAAAATAAGTAATCAAATCAACTTTCCTACGAAAACATGTGAAGTTTCCTACTTCTATTAAGACTCTAATAAGGTAAAGTAAGTAACAAGATAAACCAACAATAATGATGGATGTTGACACAAAGTAGCAAAACTAACATGTTGAAACATAACCAACATCTTATGTTAGTTCTAATACATTGTAAACACATCTAAATATTTTGGAACTTAGTTTCAAGAAGCGACTGGATTGGCTAGATAAATGAAAGAAATCATCTATGTACTGCTCTATATAAAAATCCTTTAGAGAAATATATTCCAAAGGACAAAGGGGATGTTAACTTTAGGCTTGTAATCCATCTCTATGCTTAAACTGATAAAAGAAATTTACTTACAAAAGATAAAAAGAGAATGTAAAGGGAAAGTTAAAATTTGCTATTTGAGTGGCATACATTCCATTGGTCTTTTAGGTTTGAAGTCTAATAGAAGTTGATGATGGTAAAAAAGATGAGGCTTTTGATACAAAGAAGGAGAAGGTAGATGGTGAAGAGGCAAAAGAGTGATGAAAAAAATTTAAAAGGTATAGTAAAGATTTTTTAATGAAAAACTAAAAAATATATTGCTCAAATAGGGAATACAAGGTTTTTTGTACAACCTTACTTATGTATTACATGACCTACTACCAACCTTTCTCTGATACAATTTTCATATAATGTCTAGTTTAACATCTATATTGATTAATGAACTGAGTTCTAAAACTTATGATGACACTTCAACTTCATTATAGAAGGAGTTGTCATAGATACTAAGATTTGAACCTGAAGAGCTTAGGTAAATTGAAATTTCTTCTTGGGAGTTTTTCTCCACAACCTTATTAAATTTGTACTTGCAAAAGCCCATGTTTGCATCTTATACTTAGATTTGACCTCACAGCCCTAGTTGATCCAAAAACTACTCCACCAATTCTATCAAATCTTGTAGTTTGCAAGAATGCAAAATCCAAAGCTTTATAGTGCTCTACTTGTGAGGAAAGAGTATTCCATTAAGCTAAACAACCATGATATTTTAAGCAGATGAAGGATGAGACAAAGATGTTCATGGAAAAGAAAGAGTGATATAAATTGTACGTAAGCTTGTAGAAAAAGGTAAAACCACGACCATATTAGTCTGATAAAGTTTTTGCATTTGTTTTAAACCGTCATGCACTCCCTTAACATTCTTTCTTTACTTTCCACTCCAAGTTTCTCTTTAAGGACCACACCATTGTCACCATGTGTCTTCTTTCTTATTTTCACGAGTCAAAATAATAAGAGCTAACTCAAATCCATCATTCGGATCTTTGTCATTGGCATACAAATTGATTTACTTAAGATAATTTCATACACAATACTATTTACTTTGCACCTTAGAAATAACAATAATGGGTTGTTTTGTTATTAGAAAAAAAATAAAGAATAACATGCAACAAAGAACTCAATTTAATGATTATAAGTGAATAAGAAAACTTAGGTTTCAGTAATTGATCAGTTCAGAATCCATTAAAACACGCTAGAGAGACTAGAAGCTTAAAGAGAAGAGTTGTATATAACATACCCAGAAACAGGTGAAGATAGATGAAAAAACTTAAGCTATAGAGAAAACATGCCAGAGAGAAGACAAATAAGGGAGCCACTGAATGATAAAGAAAGATGGAAGAAAAAATAAATAGAAGGAGTGTCTTTAGGTTATCAAAATGATGTCATTTTCATTGTTTTTATTCTACTTCTTGTTTTGCTATGAAAATATCTTTAATTACAAAGTATATTTTCATAGCTGATAATTATGGGACCTGTGCTACAAAAAGTATTTAGTAGTGAAATGTTTTTTTGCTATGAAAATAGGTTCAAAATTAAAAAATGTTGCCAAATCATATTAGCTACGAAAATATTTCGTAGCTAAAAACCTTTCGCTATAAAACTAAATTTTACAATTAGAAAACGTCACCAAATCTTATTAGCTACAAAAAATATTTCGTAGCTGAAAACCTTTCGCTATAAAACTAAAGTTCACGGTTAAAAAATGTTGTCAAATCTTTTTAGCTACAAATATAAAATGTAGCCTATCCTAAATGTTGCTAATAGTTTTAAATAACCCATGAAATATTTTAAGTTGAAGGTATTGTTACAATAGGCTACAATTTTAAAATTTTGTAGCCAAAAAGTAACTTTTAGCTACGAATTTCAAATCGTAGCGAAAATAAGTAGACAAAACACCTATTTTTGTAGTGAATGACTAAGAACAATTTATGAATAATATATAAATACAAATAAATCTCATGATTATGATCTAATCATAATTTCAATTGGAATATATATTTATCCTATAAACTTTATCATATACATCTAAATATGTATATGATAAATAATATCTTTAAATAATTATATCATTAAATTACAAATAACTAACTAGTTATAAGGTATAAAATAATGCTTTTATTTTTAGGATAATAGAAGAGATAATCCTATTGTTTGTTTCTCTATGATGTAAAACTGTCTTCACTGATGACTTGTTTGTACTGATTGTATGAAGTTGATCTCTTATCTCTTGGCATAACATTACATCTTAGAAACAGAAAAAAGGGTTGGTACCAGGTATCGAATAAGAGATCAACACATTGGTACTTCGTCTTGGGTGTTTCATATAATCTTACGCCTTTTGTCCTTGCATACTCCAATTCATTAATTGCAGGTTAGATTCTCCAAATCATGTCTCCTGTGTTTCATTTGAATGATTGAAAACTTTGGAGTTAATAAGGAAAACTACTCCTTTGTCATGCTTTCTAGTTGATGGAATGCTAAACATAACAGTTTTTGATGCCTCAAGTGAAATCAATCGGATGTGGGACCTAATCAATTTCCTTCGATGGGATTGGCTTATCTTAACGTCTTAACCTTGTTATTCATTTTCCACTACTGTTAAGGTACCACAAAAAGCCAATTATACTATTTGTCTGTCTCTATCTACGGTCTGTCTCAAACGGGCAATGATCCAGTATAAACCTTTTCCAGAAGATTATGGTATAATAACAACTTCAAAAAAAGTAAAACTCTACTTTTTGTCCACTTTTAGACTTTGTCCTAATAATGCAGAATGAAGCAGTAGTGACTCAGAAAAGATCAAAGTCAGGTGGAGGTTGCTTAAAGCCGAAGGATGCTTAGCGTGGCTTGTAATGTAGTTGATAGTTAGTTAGTTAGTTAATTGAGTTTTTGAATTTCTATTAATGACAATTGATTGATAGTTAAGTGTGTATAAAAGATACCAGAAGCTGTAATCATTTTGTATCTCTCTCTTATTCAATAAAAATTTATATTACACATAAAATTTGCATGTTGTTTTCTCTATTTTCTTTTTTCTCTTTTCTGCTTTATCAGTTCTCCTTATTTCTTCAAGAAGTTCCTTACTTGTTCTTTAAAAGGTTTATCAGTTCCCCACTGGAATTGATCTCATAAAATATATGTTAGATAGATAACAACAACAAATCTGGCATCAGAGCTAACTTTCTTGAGGGACCTATGAGTGTGTGAGTTTTTTTGAAGGTTCGAGGTTGGTGATTCTTCTAAAAGTGTTGTGATTACGAGGAGTTTATCAGAGATGGCTGAGAACTTATCTCAAGGCCTGTAGCCTCCAACATTAAATGGTGTAGGATATACAATTTGGGCAATCAAGATGGAAGTATTTTTGCAAGGACAGGATCTTTAGGAGCTTGTTGAAGATGATTACACGGTCGAAGTGCCACCAGATGACGCAACTATTCCCCAGCTAAAGTGGTTGAGCGAGAGGATCATAAAGAAAGCTCGAGCCAATTCGTGTCTGTACCAAGCCATGGCTCCCTCCATTTTTACCAGAATCATGAAGTTGGATTCGGCTAAGAAAATCTAGGATTTCTTGAAGAAAGAATACCAGGGAGATGATAGAGTAAAGCACATGAAGGTGCTCAACTTTATGCAAAAGTTTGATAGGTTACAGATGAAGGATGAAGAGTCAGTTAAGGCCTATGCTGAAAATCTTGGTCAATTAGTAGATCAAATTAGACTTCTGAAAGTGGAGTTCAATGATGATAGGATTGTTCGGAAGCTACTGATCTTTATTCCAGAGAAGTGTGAAGCAACCATTGCTTCTCTGGAAAACTCAAAGGACATGGCTAGCATTAAGTTGGCTGAGGTTGTGAGTGCTTTGCAAGCACACGAACAAAGACATCTAATGAGGAAGGGTGATGCTATAGAGGGTGCATACAAGGCAGTCACAAAGAATGGAAATCAGGAGAAGTTCAAGAAGAAGTGGTCAAAGGGAGGCTCCAAGTCATAGAAGAATTAGAATCAGCAGAAAGACTCAGCAAAGAATCAGTCTAGTAATAAGAATGCAAAGTATAACCGTTGCCCTCATTATGGTAAGTCACTTAGCTTATAGATGTTGGAAGAGGCCTGATGTAATTTGCAGGAAGTATAATCAGAAGGGCCACATGGAGGCCATTTGTAAAAAAGTGTCTGGAAATCAGTCCAGACATTCTTCTGCTAAAGCTCAAGTCACTAAAGAGGATGAACAGCTTTTTGTAGTTATCTGTGATTTGGTGGAGTCACCCTCTACAGAATGGATTATTAACAGTGATTGTACAAACCACATGTCTTCAAATCTTGGTATGTTTAAGCAATTGGACAGATCAATTCATGCAAATGTGAGGCTTGGAGATGGACAATGTATTTATGTGGAAAGGAAAGGGATGGTCAAGATAAGTACCAAAAAAGGGGTCAAGATAATTTTTGATGTTCTTTTTGCGCCCAAGATCCATCACAATCTTCTCAGTGTGGCCCAGCTCATTGAGATCAAAGTAATCTTCGAAAATGATGTATGCAGAATTATTGATCCAAGTGGAAGTGAAATTCTCAAAGTTAAAGTGAGAAACAAGTGCTTTTCTCTAAAGATGGAGGACTTGCAGCAGCTGGCTCTAGTCAGTAATATACAACTGACTGATCTTTGGCACAAGAGATTAGGACATTTTCATATAAGGGGTCTTGAAGAAATGGTAAGAAAGAAGATGGTTGATGATATTCCTGCAGAGTTAAGTGATGGATCACAATGTATTACTTGTTTTAAAGACAAGCAGGCTCGACTTCCCTTCCCAAAATCTTCCTAGAGAGCCAATGAATTGCTGCAACTGGTCCATAAGGATGTGTGTGGTCCAATAGCTAAGTAGTCTTTAAGTGGTAGCAGGTATTTTTTGTTGATGATTGATGATTACTCAAAATACTCATGGCTTTATTGTTTTAAAAGTAGAGGAAGTAGCTGATATTTTTAAGAACTTTAAAAGTCTTGTTAAGAATCAATGTGGTAGGAAAATTGAGTCTGTAAGAACTGATAATGGAAGTGAGTTTACTGCAAAAAAATTTAAGTTTCTATGCAGAGAAGCAAGTATCAAGCATCAGTTGACAACTCCCTACACTCCTCATCAAAATGGAGTAGTGGAGAGAAGAAACAGAACCATAATGGAGATGGCGAGATGCATGCTCGAGGAGAAGGGTCTTCTTAAGAAGTTTTAGGTAGAAGCTGCATGTACAGCCTATTTTCTCCTGAACAGATTGTACACTAGAGCTCTTGATAGAAAGACTCCCCATGAGATGTGCTGTGAAGTAAAGCCTAGGCTTAAAAATCTCAACATCTTTGGGAGTTTATGCTATTCCCATATACCACAAGTCAAAAGAGGCAAGTTAGACAGTAAGAGTGAGCCTGCTATCTTTGTTGGTTACTTTGAAGTTACAAAGGGATACAGACTCTATTTTCCTAATTTGAATAAAGTCAAAGTAAGCAGAGATGTTCATTTTCTTGAGAATGAACAATGGGCCTAGAAGAAGAAAGAGCAAGAACCAGTTAGCTCTTCTCTGAAGGACAGTGAGGATCCTATTAAGTTTTACAGAAGTACGGATCTCACTGATCTCTCCATGTTTGATGATGATGTTCCAGGTGATGACAATGGAGTTAAACCTCAAGAAGAAGATATTGATCATGTTTCTGTAAGAGGAACAAGAACTTTGGCAGATATATATGAGAGCAGCCATGCTGCAGTTTATGAACCATCTTATATGCAGGAGGCTCTAAATGATGAGAAGTGGAAGGCTACATTGGAGGAGGAGTTGGAAATGATCCATAAGAACAGAACCTAGACACTTATTGAAAGATCAAATGAAAGAAAAATGATTGGCCTCAGATGGGTGTTCAAGTTGAAGTTAAATCCAAATGGCTCTGTTAGTAGGTACAAAGCTCGACTGGTGGTGAAGGGGTATACACAAATTGAAGGTGTGGATTTCAGTAAGACCTTTGCACCAGTTGCAAGGTTAGAGATAATAAGGTTGATCCTGGCTATAGCAGCTGAGAAATAGTGGGAGGTACGCCAAATGGGCGTCAAATCTGCCTTCTTGAATGGAGAGCTACAAGAGGAGATTTATGTAGATCAACTAGAAGGCTTCCCTATTAAAGGATAAGAAGATAAGGTATATAAGTTGAATAAGGCATTATATGGGCTAAAGCAAGCACCAAGGTGTTGGTACTCGAAGATAGACACCTTTCAACTACAAATTTGCAGCAATGAACCTACACTCTATGTTAGAGTTAAAGAAGGCCATGTATCTGTTGATTCTGTTTATGTAGATGATTTGCTTCTAACTGGAAGTTCAAGTATCCAGATTAAAGGCTTGAAGCTTCAGATTAGTAGCACATTTGAAATGACAGACCTTGGTCTCATGAAGTATTTTCTGGGGATGGAGATAACTCAAAGGAAGGGACAAATTTTTGTAAGCCATAAGAAGTACATAAGTGATGTGCTTAAGAGATTTCGAATGGATCAGTGCAAGCCAGTTTCAACTCCAATGTGTTCAAAAGAGAAGCTGATGTAGAAGGTTGAAGATGAAGAAGTTGACAGCAGGAAGTATATATAGGAGTATGATTGGATGTCTTATGTATATAATAGCTGCCAGACCTTATGTATAATTTATTGTGAGTATGCTTTCACGACTCATGGTCCATCTAGGAAAGTTACACTTGATTGCTATAAAGAGAGTTCTAAGGTATCTTAAAGGTACAAACAATTATGGTTTGCTCTATGAGAAGACAAGAGAATGTGATATGAAATGTTATGTGGACAATGATTAGGGTGGTTCTTTAGATGACATGAAGAGCACCTCTGGTTTTTGTTTTACTTTGGGATCAGCATGTTTTTCATGGAGTTCAAAGAAGTAAGAAATGGTAACCTTATCCACTGCAGAAGTTGACCTAGTTGCAGCCACTTCTGTAGCAAAACAAGCTATGAGTTACTTTTGAATATGAAAGTAACAGTGCAGAATGCTACACTAATGTATGTCAATAATCAAGCAGCCATTGCCATCTCAATGAATCCAATGTTCCATGGGAGGACCAAACATTTTAAACTCATATATTATTATTTGAGGAATGCACAACAGGATGGTGAAGTAAAGTTGGAGTATATACAAACAGAGGAGCAAATAGCAGATGTGCTTACAAAAGCATTTTATGTCTCGAGGTTTGAATATCTTAGAGATTTGATTGGAGTTAAGATTCTGAGTCAAGTAGGAGAATGAAGCAATAGTGACTCAGAAAAGATCAAAGTCAGGTGGAGGTTGCTTAAAGCCAAAGGATGTTTAACGTAGCTTGTAATGTAGTTAAGAGTTAGTTAGTTAGTTGAGTTTTTGATTTTTTGTTAATGACAGTTGATTGATAGTTAAGTGTGTATAAAAGAAACCAAAAGTTGGGCTAAATTCTCGGTCTGTGATAAAAAAATATTTCTGTCCGTGAAGTGGGAGAAAGTAGAGAGGTATGGCTGGATGTAGGACACCCCGCCGTCGGATTTGGCGGGGTGTAAACCAACCCGCCACCGCTGTTGACAGGGTGGAACACGTGGAGCGATGTGTCTACCCCGCTATGCAGGATGGCGGGATGGCTTTACCACGTGGCCATCCCGCCATCCTGGTTGGCGGGATGGGGGGCCACCCCACCGCTCTTAATGGCCGGGTGGGAAGGTGCAGCCTTTTCTGCACACCTGCACCGAGAGCCAGCAATAATGCTGGCTCTCGGTGAGGGATGTAAGCCACCCCGCCATTGTGAATGGCAGGGTGGTCAGACCCATTTCAGAGCCAGCATTATTGATGGCTCTCCTCTACTGCCTTATAAGGCAAAAGCATCGAAGAGCCAACATTTATGTTGGCTCTTCGGTGCTTCTTCATCCTCTGCTTCGTCCTTCTTCATTTTCTAGTTGGTGTTGCTTCCTCTTTTGCTTGGTGTTGCTCTGATTTTGCTAGTTTATCAGTGAATCAACTAGCATTTTTTGCTCTTCTTCAACAGCAAGTCTACCAACATTCTTTGCTCTTCTTCAAGGTTTATTATTTCATAATCTATGTTTTTTAATATATGTAATGTTTATTTTTAGTAA
>JANQAP020000048.1:6355126-6370651 GCA_026874005.2 Erythroxylum coriaceum | reverse complement strand
TATATAGATTTGAGATCCGTTAACGTCAACACGTGTTTTCGTTAGCAAAGTGGCTTATATAGATTTGAGATCTATTAATGTCAACACGTGTTTTCATTAGTAAAGTGGTATCAAAGCTAGTAAGTGACTCCCACGTCTTGTGTTCGAATTGTACGTAATGATCTTGCGCCAATTCGTTCAGTACAGGATAGTATAGGCTACTCGCAGAAGTGTGAGCTGCCGCGGAAATGTGGTGGACTTATATAGATTTGAGATCCGTTAATGTCAACAAGTGTTTTCATTAGCAAAGTGTTTAAACTCAATTTATCTTAACATTATCCACTCCAGAAAATAACCTAGACACAATTTGAGAATAGTTACATATTTCATTGACTGCTTCTGTTATATGTGCTCAACTTGATCAATGGCATAAAAGAAGTTTGAATTTATATTTTGCATCCGAGTGAAGAATCAAGCAAAATCTTAGCTTCAGTAGCATCAAGTCTCAAATTCTGACCCTTATTACATAAAGTTTTCAGGATATTCTTAAGATCGATGACGCTTTTGTATTTAGCAAATTGTCGAGCCTTTGCAACGAATGTCTTTCTGGTTTGTTCACTTACAGCCTGGGCAGGTAAAAGATCATGATTATGCTCCTTCATAAAACTATGAATAATCCATTTTCCGCCTCCCCTCCTCTTCACGAGCCTGCTTGCTTTGCAGTCAATCTTTGAACATGATCGTCAGCTAGTTCCATTTTCAGGATCTTGCTTGATCTACCTAGAACGCAGTCTGTTAAAAGATTTGTCATACCCTCGTTTTGTTATGTACGTCGAACAAGCAGAATTTTGCATCAACGAAGTCTTTTGGTAATTAATGAAAATTTACAAAATTATGATTTATAAATTCATTACACCTGGCATCCTCCTAGTTAGAAGACACGTCTGATATGGCTTGTCACGTTAACTCCGTTAACGGAGATACTTGGATTATATTTGAAAAAATTAAAATTTTAAATATTTAATTGTCACTTTCTAAAATTTAAGCAATAATTGAGAAATTATGAAAAGTTTGCGATTTTTTTTCAATTTACCTTATAATATATGTATAATATTATCTCCATTATATAGAACCTCGTTTATTACGTAATTCGGTTTTTAAGACAATATCAAACATCAAAATATTGATGTTTAAGAAATTCGAATTGGACTGGTTTTCCAATTTGGGCTTAAACCAATTATCGGGCTCCCAAGTTTTCTGGTCAGCAAATCATATCCGGTTGACAACATTAAAATGGAGGTAGGCTATAGCATTATAGGGTAACAACGTGACAAAAATTGCGTATCCAAATGAATCCTTTCATACATGAGCACCACTTTGTTAGTGTGACAATTACTCCCAGAAATCTGAAGTGTGCACACATTGCTTGTGGGTCAAAATACACATCCTTTACTAATTTATTCCTTGCCAATCGTCAATCGTTTCCTTCTTAATTTCTTTAAATATGCATCAACTATTAAAAAGGGAATGGTCGTTTGTGTCGATCAATTGCCGTCCAGAAACAAGGCTCCAAATTGTATTAGGAAAAGGAAAATGCTTCCTCGTGGACTGGACCAAGCTTTGTTTGCTACCCACTTTCCCATGCAACTTCGTGGAAGGATAGGAACACCATTCCCTAACAGAAATGCCCACCAATTCTACATTGCGAACAACCTTCTCTTTCTTACCTGTACCTTCGGTGTCATTAACAGCCAAACTCCAACTCTTTCCTCGAACTCTTCTTTTCCTTTCCTGTTAAGACATTTACCTCATTATTCCCTTTCGCCAACACTTCCTATCCATATCTATATATATACATATCATACCCTGACCAAAGTCGTCATATTTACAATCATCTTTTAAGTCATACAGGTGGTTTACAAACATAAACATATGGCTTCACGAAATGGGGTTGTGTTCGAGGATTTTTTTCCTGCAATGGTGGAGAAACTTGGGGAAGAAGGCTTTATGAAGGAGCTGTGCAATGGGTTTCGTTTGTTGATGGATGGAGACAGAGGAGTTATCACATTCCAGAGCTTGAAGAAGAACGCAAAATTGCTTGGTTTGCAAGGTATGGGAGATGATGAACTAATGTCCATGTTAAGAGAAGGCGATTTGGACGGGGATGGTGCCCTGAATGAGATGGAGTTCTGTACTCTTATGTTCAGGCTTAGTCCTGGGTTGATGAGGAGTTCAAGAAAATGGTTGTTAAAAGCCATTGTTAGTGATAACATTTAGAGTTTAATTAACTTGTATTCTTGTTTTTGGAAATTGTTGGCTAGGCTACATTGGTATTCTCAGTATGTATCTTCTAGCTTTAAAGTATCTTAATAATATTAATGGCACGTTTAGTACAATATAGCTTCTAATGTTCCTCATCTTTAAATAATTTGTTAGGAAGAATATAGCCTAAAATTTTCTCTTTTTTAAGTAATTTTGCAATTGTCATAAGAGGTTGTATACGCTATACCAGCTATGTGCTGCTGATAGATGAAAGTTCTATCCTTGTAGTTTATTTCCTCGGCCTATTTAGGTATATTCTATCCTTGTAGTTTAGTTCCTCGGCCTATTTAGGTATATACTATCTCCTGGCTACAATACGTAAATGGGTTATGGAAAGAAGTCCCTAGGAAATGAATCTAATTAAAAGCAAGAGAAGAAAAACAGAAATAAATTTGTTGAAGTGTGAACGAGTTAATTTAGCTAAAAGTCACCTTACTAATGCCGTTGAAAAAGAAAACAAAGAAGCAAAATTGACATGAGACTACCTTGTTCACATTGCAGAGAGTTAAGTCTATAGTCAAAATAATACCAGAGCTATGTGAAACATGAAGGAAAGAGTTCCTAAAACTTTTTAACAAAATTGAAGGGCAGAGCATGTATATTGTAAGAATGTACATGGATATTAGATATTTCCAATCGAACTTAAAGATTAAAAATTTTAGAACTAAATGATGGTATTAACTTTTTATTAAAATTGAATTAAAGTGCATTGTTAATTTTAATTTAATACATTTATAAATTTTTTGTAATATTCAATTAGAAAACTAAATTGATTTATATTGAATTTGTCTAAATTACTGGACCAAAAGAATTAAATTTTATGTGTTATTATATAAGTAATTGATAAGAGTTGAGTGGGAAAACCCTTAATTGTATTTCACGTAAAACATGAGATTTTATACAAGAGTATATAGTTGTCACGAATAAGGAAACTACTTCCTATGCTATCTCCTAAATATATGCAAGGCTATCAAAGTGTAATATGTACATAATTATTGCCTATTTACAATGTATATCTTCCTAATACTCCGTCTCAAGTTAGAGCATGCAGATGGTAAATGCCTAACTTGCGAACAAGGTACAAGAACTGACGTTAACCCAATGCCTTCGTAAAGACATCCGCCAATTTCTCTGTAGAACAAACATAAGATGTAGTTAAAACACCTTCCTACAACATGTCACGAACATAATGATAATCTACTTCGATATGCTTAGTACGTTTATGAAACACAAGATTGGAAGCAATGTATATAGCTGCCTGGTTATCGATAAGAGCCACATAGGTTGACGATGAGAAACACCAAGCGCATGTAACAATGCCTTAAGCCAAATGAGGTCGAATGTCGTAGTTGCCATGGACCGAATGAGAAACCATTTGTTACATTTTGGTCTTCCAAGAGATAGGTGAGTGACCGAGAAATACAAAATAGCCTGTCAGAAAGCGATGACTTAAAGGATAACTAGGCCAATCAGAATCATAAAAATCATATAACTGGAGATACACTATCAGCACGCAGAAGGATGCCCTAACCAAGATCGCCCTTAAGATATCACAACACCTGAAGGATAGCATCATCCCAATGTTCAGTATGAGGATTTTGCATGAATTGAGCAAGAAAGTGAATAGAGTAGCAGAGCCCAAGTCTAGTAATCGTTAAGTAGATCAATCATCCAACAAGGCAACGATATTGAGCAAGATCAATCAACAGTGGACTAGAAGAAAGAGCAAGTCTAAGATTTTGCTCAATAGGAAAATGTGCAGGTTTAGCACCAAAAAGTTCAGCCTCGCTTATAATATCTAGAGCATATTTCCACTAAAAGAGAAATATACCCATAGAGTTATGGGCCATTTCAATATCCAAGAAATACCTCAAGCCCCCAAGATCTTTCCCGTGAAAACCTTGGCTCAAGTAGCTCTTAAGAATACTAACTGTAGTAAAACTACTTCCTGCAATCAACAAATCGTCCACATAGATAAAAACACACGGAGTATCAGTGTTAAAATGTATATTAAAGAGGGAATAATCAGCTTTCAATATTTGAGAAAACCTATATCATCACAATGTTGAACCCAACTTTGCATAACAATTTCGAGGTGCCTGACGTAGGCCGTACAGAGACTTACGTAAGCTGCAAACCATACCAGGATAAGAGGTTATTAAACTAGGGGGCAAACGCATGTACACCTCTTCCTCCAAGTCACCATGAAAAAAAGGCATTGTGCACATCCATTTGATGCAACTCCTAGTTCTTAGTGACGACAACATCTAGGAAAGTACGTACAATGACCATCTTAGCAACAAGGGCAAAAGTCTCGATGTAGTGAATCCCCTTAACTTGATTATTTCCCAGGATAATCAAACGAGCCTTACTCCTTTCAATAGTGCCATCAAAATGATATTTAATCTTGTATACCCACTTACACCCAATCTCCAAAGCATCGATCTCTTGTTACATTACTGCACACCAACGAGGATCCTTAACAGCATTAGATAACAAGTAGGTTTTGTCTCCATAGAAATAGCTGCCAAGAAAGCTGGATGATTTGGAGAAAAATTAGCACATTTTATATAATTAGCAATGGGATAAGCGTACCTAAGGAGGCCGAAGGAGTAGGGACAAGTGGAGGGCCGAAGCACTTCACGGTGTTGGTGTACACATAATCATGAAGCCAAAAGGGGTCTTGGTGTGAAAACCACGACCCAAATTACCTTGAGGTGCTATATTAGGAGAAGTGGCAGGTTGTGGATCTAAACGTCGGCCTGAAGGTGCAGAGGAAATAGGTGCAGTAACGCCACTATCAAGTTTAAAATCATCAAGATTGTGGGATGAAGAAACACTCCCCCTTACTAGTGGCATGGGAGTACGGTAGATTGGAGCATCAGGTGGTATGTCAAGAAGCTCGTCTCGATAGATATCTAAAGACACCCACTCATTATCATCTCTGTGTGACAAGGCAAGAAAAGGATCAAGGGAAGGAGGCTTAGTGGAAGTTGGATGTTGTTCGGTTGGAGATGAAAAAGGAAATATGCTCTCTACAAACTTGACATCTTGGGAAACGAAATGCTCTCGGTCTTAAGGTCATACACCTTCCAACCTTTTTTATTATAAGGATACACCAAAAACACACATTTCTTACTTTGGGCACTGAATTAATCACGATCCCGAGACTTGTGATGAGCATAACAAAGACACTCAAAAACTAAAAAAAAAACTATAGGAGGGGGGTTGGCCAAACAATAACTTATAGGGACTCTTGTCATTATTTATTAAGGAAGGGGTACGATTGATCAAATATCCAACAGCTAGCACACATTCACCCCAAAAGTTAATAGGAAGGTTAACATGAAAACGTAAAGTTCGAACTATATCAAGAATATGCTGATATTTTCTCTCAACCCGACCATTTTGTTGAGGTGTATCAGTGTAAAAAGTCTAAAATAAAATGTCATTATCCTTGAAGTATGGTATCAAAGGTTTGAACTCTGTCCCATTTTCACTCTGCATAATTTTGATGGTTTTGTTAAACTGTATTTAGGCCATTGCACAAAATTGTTGGAAGATTTTGGTCACCTCACTCTTTTTAGCCAATAAATAAACCCACATAGCAATCAAAAAATCATCAACAATAGTTAAGAAGTAATAAGCACCGCAAAAAGATGACACACAATAAGCACCCCAAAGATCATAATGAATTAAATCAAATGGTTCCTTAGCTCGACTACTGCTCAAAGGGAAAACATCCTGTATCTGTTTAGCCTTAAAACAAGTGTCACAAGGTTTATTCTTAACATCAAAACTTGAACTATAAAGTGATGCATCAGGAAGCAAATGTAGAATTTTATCAGAGGGATACCCCATACGTTGATGCCATAGTGTTGTTGTATCCTTCCCCTTCACGTGATGCGCTATAGCCTTTGGTGCATCATTAAAGTAGTAGACCCCACCACAATGCTCACTTACTCTAATCAGCATCCTCAAATTAGTGTGGTCCTTTATCACACAAAGTTGTTTAGTGAACAAAAATAACAATCCAAATCATCAATCAAGCGTGCAATTGAAACTAATTTACAATTCAGTTGAGGCACATAAAGCATATGTCTAAGAGATAAAGAGTCATCAAACTTCACATCCCCTTCATGTCTCGTATAAGTAGTCTCACCGTTTGGTAAGTCAACAGGACAATAAGATATCAGAAGCAATGTACTAAAACAAGAACGTGTACCAGTTATGTGGTATGATGCCCCACTATCAAGCATCTAAACAACATTATTATACATCCAAAAGAATTTATTTTGCTTACCTGTTAACTTCTCTGTTGAAGAGGATTGCTTATTATTATTGAGCATGGATAAAAGAGAGGACCATTACTTGTTTGTCAAATGCAACAATGGACTAGGTTTTACTTCATTCCTAACTTGACTAGCAAGCGAGGCAAAACCCTCAAGAGTAGTTATCACATTAGCCACAGCACCATATCCACCATGCCCTCAACCATCAGAGCCACCTCAATGGCACCCTGCTATATGGCCCCGACCCCGGTTATTGAAAAAATACCAGTCATTGTATTTTCTAATGAGCTGAAAGCAATTAGATATATAATGACCCTCCTTATTACAATGAGTACAAACCGGCCTGCCACGGTCTTCAGTTGCCTACGAGGAATTTCGACCACAACTATTGTGAACTAAGAAGGCCATAACATCAACTCTCTCCTTTTTTGCTCGTGTAAGATTTTTGTGTCTTTCTTCCTTGACCGTCATCTGAAAAAGCTTGCTAATAGATGGTAAAGGCTCCATGCTCAATATTGTTCTTCTCAAATTCCAATATGGTGCATCATCTAGCCCCATTAGGAATTCATTCATCTTCTCAGTCTCCACTACCTCAAGAAATTGTTTTGTTATATCACAAGTGCAGCACTTACACATGAGCATGATATGATATCCAACATTGATGACCAAAGTATGTTGTAATATTCTGTCCTATTTGCTTACACGAACCTATTGCTTCCTTCAACTCATGAACTCGCATAGCGTCAGGTGTAGCAAAACGTTTGCATATATTATCCCATAAATCCTTGGCAATGTTTGTATATGCCAAGTTTGAATGCAGTCCGGTTTCAACAGAGTTCATTATCCAGCCTACAAGCATTGAATTAACACTGAGCCAATCCTCTATGTCCTCAACGTTGGTTGAAGGTTATTTTAAGGTTCCATCCAGAAACCCAATTTTCCTTTTGACATGAAAGGTGTTATTCAAAGTCGTAGCCCATTCTCAGTAATTCGATTCGCTTTTGAGCAAAGTCTCATAGATATTCAACCCTAGTATATTGGAGTTATAAAGAAAATACAGCGATGAAGGATCAGTGATCCTACGTGAACTCCCTTTATTTCCTTTGTCAGAGTTCTCACTATGGTCACTCTTGCTGTCATGCCCTATCATTATTGCCCATGCTCAAATGCTCAATCTCTCTGTGTGCTTTTTTTTTTCTTTTTAGGGTTTCACTTTTCCTACCTCATAGAGACTCTGATACCATGATAAGAGTTGAGTGGGAAAACCCTTAGTTGTATTTCACGTAAAACATGAGATGATATATAAGAGTATGTAATTGTCATAAATAAGGAAACTACTTCCTATTCCTATACTATCTCCTAAATATATGCAACGCGATCAAAGTGTGATATGCACATAATTATTTCTTATTTACAATGTATATCGTCCTAATATTAATTTAATGTTTTTGTAAATTTAAGTTCATTTATTTTAAATATAAATTTATTTACTTGAATTTAATATTAGTGATGGATGAATATAGAATTCACATGAAGGAGTGAGCATGAGTAGTTCAATCAGCAAGTCAGTTTCAAATGTTGGTTGGAGGGTTGCTCTAATTGATAATTTGACAATTATTTTGTACAAGTTGAGAATGAGAATAAATCATTAGTTTTGGGAGAATTGAACATGTATTTTGGGAGATAGAAGAGAAATATACTATTGAGTTTGATATTTTGCCATGATGGAAGGTTAATGATGAAGTAACTTATTTTATTAAAGGTTGGTAAAGATACTTTGAATATTCAATCATTAGTAATAGCTTCTGAACCCGCCTTCAGCATTAGTGATAGGACTTTGGATCAATATGTGATTTTTTAATATAATTAAGGTCCTCATTTGTTGTCAATATTGATTAAAAATTAAAAATAAAAATATATCTAACTTGACAAAATTGTTGAAGAACTAATTTGAGTAAGCTATGATCTATTTTTAATATAATACAATTAAATGAAGTATCAAAACTATAATTTTTTAATAATATGTTTTTAGATATTTTGTAGTATTCTAAAATAGGGCAAACTTCTTGGAAAGAGCAAGATTACGGTACTATCAAAGAGTTGTTCGTTGTAAGGTATTTTACCTGTGAAATTTAGTTATTTTTTGTTGCATCATACTATTTTATTTCAAGTGTTAACTATCCAATTTTAATTTTATATTGTAGCTTTAAGTTATAACATATTTTTATTTTAAATATGTTTTTTATCGTTATGATTTATGAATAATTTTAACAAATAGTAATTTAAAACTAACCTAATAAATGAAAGAGATAAGATGAAATATAAGGAATTCAAATAGCTCAAAGAAAATATGGATTATATCACATCACCTATTCTACTAGATCTTACAGAGCCTGTTACTCAACCGACACAATCGTATAAGGTCACAATTTACCCAACACAATGGCCCAGGGTGAACAAGAATTAGAGATTAGATGTGGGCAAAATTACCACCAAAGCTAGGATGTTCAATTTATGATAATTAATTATTTATAAATAATTAATTTTTCATCCCATCAAATAAGTAGAAGATTCGTTAGATTGTGAAGTGTTACCTTGCCATAACGTGATATGTTTCCAATGCCAATAAAAAGTAACTCATCTAATAATATTTAACATCTAGAAAATCACCAAATAAAATGCATCCCAAACTGAAATATCACAATTACCACCTTATCTCAGAACCAGAAAGGTGCATGATTTCAATCGACAGTTAAGAATATGAGGAGTTATGTTTGATGGGGTTAGGATAGTGAACTTTTTCCTGGAATGACGAAATCTATGAATACATAAGATTTTATTAAATAAAAAGAAAAAGAATCTTAATGATTTATTGGTGGGGATGGCAAAACAAACCACGAAACAATCCATGTATTTGGAGAGCTTATAGATTAACCCTACAAATGAAATAAAAATAAATATTGAAAGAGTGCTTTAAAAACTTTATGTCTAACTTATCAAATGTTATAGCTAGTGTAAGTCAACATTTTTGCAAGTTCTGGAAAGTAATAAATGATTTTGGACTAAGAAATTATGATACCAATCCTACAAATTTTTTTGTTGCATATAGTTATATAGGTGATGTTTAAGTATTAGATTTAGGCTGTTTAGTTTTGTTTTAATTGTATAATGCTCTTCTAGTATGATGTTTGGCCTTTATTATAATGACAACTTTAACCTCGTTAATTGATTTTTTTGTTTATTTATTTATTTTTTGGAAAGATGAATATCATTAAAAAGTCTTTATTCAAGGTAAAATACAAAATCTAATAACTCTATACAAGGCAATATTCCAAAAGAGCATAGATATCCTTAATTAAGCTCTATGGCACATGTTTATCCACATTTTAGCGCTAGAAGACCCTATCAATTTACTAGACTATTATGTGCCTAATCACTACAAGAGTGCTACTCTAGTTCTTCCTATCTCGATGGATGTGAAATTCTTGTTATAGAGTAGCATACTGTCAACCACTAGCAATCCATCACCTCTTTAATTCTTCATAAGGAAGTTACCAAGTTGCTACAACTTTGGAATTTTATATTCAACATTGCATGTTCTCTAATCCATATTGTACTATTTTTTCTTTACCTTTAAAGTACCTATCATTTCTTTCCTCCCAAAGGTTATATTGACATGATTTGAAGGCTATTAATGCTAAAGGTTTATCACTTGGAGAAATTCCTGTAGCTAAAAACTGTGACAAGAATTACTTATGGTTGCACCTATTATTCTTGAGATGGCATAGATCTATAATTGACTTCCACACGTCATTGGAGAAGTTATAGATGAAAAAGATATGATCTAAAAGTCTCAATATTGTCTTTGCATGAGAAGCATATATTTTTCAGGTTAAGAAAATATAATTTGCTTAATGTAGCCAACTTCTCTTTAAAATCAACCATATATTGAATGAAATCTTTGGTTTTAAGTTCTTGTCCTAAACAATCTTGTTCCATCTTTTGTATTCTCCTCTACTCAAAATTTCCTTATAAAACAAATTAGAGAATTTACTGGACCTACTTCCTAGCCAAACATATTCATCTTATCTCTTACTATACGGGTTATATGTTGGTAACAAGTGTTTAACTTCTACTAGAGCCTTACCCCAAAGGCCTTCCTTGATCTATAGCTCCATCTTGGAATTCTTTAGAAGTATTTAGGGGGTGCTTGGTTCAAATTAGGTAATGGTAGTAGAAATGAGAATGAATACAGTGAGAAATGAGAATGAATATAATCATTATAATTATAATGGTTGGTTAGAATAAATGAATGATTACTATTACTATTGATAGTGGTTGATTTGTTAAAAATATTGAGAAATAAAAATTTGTTAAATTTTTGTTTTACATCAAATTTTAATATAATTTAATTAGTTATATTTAATTGCTAAAAAAGAGAAAATTTATAATTAATTAATTAATTATATTTTAATATTATTTTAATTAATTATATTGTAATTAATTAATTTTATTTAATTAAGTATATTTAATTATAAAAAGATTTAAAAAATGATAAAGGGAGTGTCACTAAGGAATGATTGACATTCCTCTCATGGTCGAGGGGTATGGAGTAATACTTAAAAGTTGGATATCATAATTCTATCCCTATAATAATAATATATAACCAACTACTCCTTTTTCATTCCATACTTATTAGACCCTTCCCAAGTTGGATATCACCCAAGCAACCCCTTAGTACGGCTAGATATAACTAATTATTATAGAGAAGACTTATCAAGCACCAATTGTCAAAGAAGAGATGTTATTTTTCTGTTCTCAATTCTACTTTTGATATTTTTTTTAAAATGTACTGGGAGAAAAACTATGAGAATGAAGTTTTACTGTTAATTTTCCACAACAATCAATAAAATGTTTGATGAATAAAAGTTCTTTAAGAGGTTCTAATTTATTACTTGAAATTTAGCACTTTAATTCTCGTTATTTATTATCTTGTACTTATTTTTAGTGAGTAAATATTAATTGAAAAACTTTGTTTTAATAATTAAAAATTTTAATAATTTAAGCTTTAATAAATTCATGTAATTCGTTAGTTTAAATATATTATTATTATCATCCCAAAATATTCAAATCATATTGTACCAAAATTTTAATGAAGCACATAACACAACTTTTAATTGTCAATACGATTATGGAGATTTAATTTTTAAAATTCCCAACATTTAGAAGAGTTCTGAAAAATTTTAAATTCTTTTATTAGAACTGTGTACAACACTTTTATATATATAAGGATAGTGTTTTTTAAATGTTAGTGTTCTTTAGATAATATTATTATAACAATCGTTATGACGATAGAGTTGTGTTGCATTATAATTGTCATAATTGTTCCTATCAACCATAATCACTATAATAACTTTTTCATCACCTGTCATTCCCATTCGCACACGTGTCCTTGCAGTGAATACTTTCAGAGTACCTGTCTAGCCAAATCGGAAATCGTTACTAAAAAGAAGATAAGGCTGAGAATCAACAAGAAGTGGATATTTCTGTTCATGTCTTCTTATATGACATAATTGATGTAGCTGCAACCTGCAAGAAAATAACTAAAAGAAAAAAACAAGGACTTAGGTTTGTTAGGTCCAGTTACGTACCTCGAGTGCATGCCTCTCATTCCAATCTCCACGCTGGCACTTTGATTTGCTGATATCATTGGTGGGCACTGAATGTCTAATGGTTAACCTAATTTCCACCCAATAAAAAACAATCAAAGTTTTGAAGCTAAAAAAGCTTGGATTAGATAACAGATAACATAACATCTTTCAAAATGTTGAAGATATGGTTTCTAACTCCTCCAAAGAAGGGAAAGCAAAACTATGAATATATGCAAGTTGCCCTGCGCCATGTGTTCTGTTTTTAAGGCACATGTTGGACTAACCACGGAAACAGGGGTATAAAAGGCGGGACAATATACAAGAAATAAACATGCAAGCACAAATCGGAGGCTAATAAGTCTTATGTCCGAGGAAAAAGAAAAATGATGAAGTGTGAGCTGTGTGATTCTTTAGCTAAAATGTACTGTGAATCAGATAAAGCAAGCCTTTGCTGGGAGTGTGATGCGAATGTACATGGGGCAAATTTTCTTGTAGCTAAGCACTCAAGAACGCTTCTTTGCCATCGCTGCCAGTCCCTGACGCCCTGGACTGGATCAGGACCCAAGTTAGCTCCCACTGTTTCGGTTTGCCAGAACTGTGTAAACAGCTCAAATTGTAGACAAGAGAGAAGCAACAACGACGATGAGGAAGACGACGACCATAATGACCTCGACAGAGAAGATAACACGGAAAATGATGGGAATGATGAGAATAGTGACGGCAGTGACGATGGCGATGAAGATGATGGAGAAAATCAAGTGGTCCCTTGGTCTTCCCCGCCGTCTCCACCAGTTTGAAGTTCTTCTAACAGCGAAAATTCCTTAGCAGGTTCTCTGATAGCGACGAAGGAGCTTTCACAACAAAGCATCTCATTTTCTTTAAACCATGTTCCTGAAACTGTAGATTAGTTCTGCTTTCCAGGTAAGTATATATTACGTATATTACAAGTATTTTCTTCCTTTTTTTCTCTCTCTTCTTTTGTTTTCATTCATGGGGCTTCATATTGATGAATAATTTTCATATTTCAGAAAGCCAATAGATGCTAATAAACTTGGCAGGCTGTCATTGCTGTTGGCCATTGTTGTCGTTATTCATGTAGTTGTCCTAATTGCTTATGTCGCTCCAAAATGTGTCTTATCGCAAGTTGTGATAGCGCTCTTTCACAATGGAACGAACGCCTCCAGCTGCTCGTTAGATTGAAATGAATCACAAGGGCAGTGAAGAACTAGAAAGGCAACAATTAGGGGAATTAGCTTTTGAACAATGTTTCCTTTAAGCCAGTTCTACCCTCTATGGCGTACATTTGATATTCATCCCAGGTACAATGTGGGAGTGGAAGCCTACTTTGGAGGGAATGTGGATGCAATCGCTCTGAGTCACTTCTTTAGGGAGAAGTTTTTTCTGAAATAAAATAAGAAAATAATTTGTGAAAAAATGTTATTTTTATATGTGGAATGATTTATAATTATGTATATTCTAATATTAGACTTTTACCTTCACATTTAAATTTAGGATAGGTAAATTAGTTTGAACTTAGCTCAATCTTGCCTAAAGTCAATGATATGATTTGAGTTGGTTGTACTTTAGATTAGATTTATCTTTTTTGATTTTTTTAATTTTAAATTTGAAATTTATGACCAATTCCTTTAAATAGTCCAAATTTTGATCCAAATTTGAATGGGATACTTATCATTACTCATTTAATCATTACATGCGACTTGAGTTCTAAGTTTGAAAACCTAAATTTGTTTTTAATGGATATTTGTCAAGAATTGTCAAACTCAAAAATGTTGATGAATTTATAGGAAGCTCTTATTAGATGTTGTCTACTAAAAAATACAAGAGCCCTTATTATCTAGTACAGTTCCATTCTGCAATTTCTAACGTCGACTTAAAAAGAAAAAGATGTCGAATCAAAAAAAGGAAGCAAGAAAGTTGAGCGTTTGAATAACGGGTTACCAAAGGTTGGACGTAGATCTCCGTTCAGCTACAGGCCTTTCGCCAAGTAGAAATTCTCAGGTGCTCTTTTATAAATAATAGCTGGAAGCTATCCACCAGAAAAAACAATTGTTTCACTTTCCCCGATGCATGATTTTGGCTACAACATTGGAGAGGTCACCTATTCGTTTGAGCCTGTACCATCTGCCAGAAAACAATATTTATAAACTAGTAGATGTCAATTACCTTTATAGCCGACTATCAAATCTAACCCAGAACCAGAATATGTAAAGAGATCCAAGGAAGGGCAGTACTCGGCAGAAAATCAATTAAAGAAAAAAAGTCTTCAATCGCATGTATATATATATACACATTAGTACGTTATCTTCCCGACAACTTCACATGCCGGCCATCAAGTAGAGTGAAAAAAACAACACGAGCCATCAATTAATATTTCACAGCTGTTGATTAATGAGTCAAAATCTTCTATAAACAATCTATAAACCCTTGGGATAGATGAATTGGTGGTAGAAGTGGAATGGTCATCTACCTCTAAAAGATCATGGGTTTGACTACGACGTAATACCAACTTGTTTGTATTTTGAAAATAATCAATCTGTCTTTATAAAATTAATTAAAGATCGCTTACTTCTTTATTTAAACATACGGGAATTTTTAATGTTTAAAAATTATCACTATTTGAATAGACAAATGATGCTTTATAAGTGAATATGAGAGACCTATTTTTGGTTGACTTTAGAAACTGACGATGGGATTCTAGCGGACCTCCATGACTGACAACCCACAAACGGAAGTTTTTCCTCACCGACGTACGAGGGGCGCTTTTGGAACTTGAAACGATAGCTACTATCTGGACATAGGATGAATAGAAATAAAGTTGTCAAAATCCTTTTATTGGTATTGGCTTGGCTATCTCCGTTGATGTAGGTGGGAAATACAAGCAAAGCATCCGTATACGTGAGGTTATGCCCCATTTGGCTTAGGCATGTCTAACAGGTCAGGGTAGGCCCAAGCCGACGATGGCCTGACCTGGCTCGTTGAAAAAATTTTGTGGGTGAGCTGAGACCCCAGCCCTTGGTTAGGCCCATGGCCCAGCTCGCTCAGCCCTCCAGGATCACGGGTTGCTTGTCGGGCCTGAGTCGGCCCAGGCGTTTACTGTATTTTTAAAATTTTTAAAGACAATTTTAAAAATTATGGTATTTTTTAAGATTCATAAATTATAAATTATAACATAATCAATTATAATATTTTGTAAAATTATACAAAAATATTTATATAAAATAAAAGATATAAAATACGAACCAATTTATATTTATTAAAAA
>JANQAP020000048.1:6287849-6307182 GCA_026874005.2 Erythroxylum coriaceum | reverse complement strand
TAATGAAGAAGTTATAGAAGAACAAAAAAGAAGCAATGCAATATAGAATTGTATAGAATGGAGATGGTGGTAATGAAATTTCAAAGGGTGATGGGAAGCATATTGTCAGGATTAGTAGACAATAAACATATAGTTGTCGAGCACAGGACCTATATGAATATCCATACACCCATGAGATTAGTGCAATCCATCACTCGAGAGAAAGGGTTGAAACATTCGTTGATTCGTGCTATCGAAGGGGCCAGTTTATGAGTTTATGTGAACATATGTTACAACCAATTATAGGTGAAATTTTCTGGCCTTCAAGTAATGAAAAGTTGATATATCATCCACCTAAAAGAGTTATGCACGGTAGACTGAGAATTGCAAGAAGAAAACAGCAAGATAAGCCGAAGAGAACAAAAAATCCAACAAGATTGAGTCAGAAAGGGTAAGTGCAGAAATGTCGAAAATGTGGTCTTCAAGGTCATAACTCTAGAAAATGTAGCAAGAACATATCAAGTCAACATGTTGAGGCTTCTTCACAAGTGTGTATACCTTACTTCAATCATATAAATACAGTTTTATAAGCATACAGTTACTAATGTTTATAATTATGTTAATCAGGTTATAACAGAGAAAACTTCACAGGTATACCAGTTTTCAGTTTTATATTACTTTTTATTGGTACTAGTGACTGACAAACATGTTTTCATTATTACTACAGTTACGCGATGCAAATTTGGTTGATGATAATACTGTACTGAGTCAACAAAGCAATATTGTTAGCAACACGTCTTTTATCAACTTGTCTAACTTTAAATAATTACAAAAATGTGTTTGCAATATTTTATCTTCCATTTTCTTGGTTGGTACACTTATAGATGCCAATATAAACAAGTTTGGAGATGTTGACTCACACATATTTCAATTATCATTTCAGCTACGGGGTTTACGATTCAGAGGACGTTCTAGTATTACTTCAAAACATTTACAAACTGAAGCAAGTAGAAGGAGAACGTCATTGACACAATCATCACAACCTGATCTTATGCAGTTAAGTATAAATCAAGTAAATATCGATTAGTTGTATGCATACAATGTAAATATTTGTGTTGTATACATATGAATGTTTGTGTTGTTTACATACAATGTAAATATTGTCAAAATCAATATGATTTGTCACACAACCTCTCTCTCTATGTCAATCTCTCTTTTACATTACCTTTTTTCCCATATTTGACAGCATATGCAACGGGTAAATTATTCATTATATATAGTAATATTGTTTTTGCTTCATTACATAATTCATATACAAATTTCGTTATTCATATATAACATATTAATTATGAGTTGTTATACAATATATCCATTGTGTATTGGTTATATATAGTAGTATTGTTTTGCTTCATTACATAATTCATATATTTATATACAAATTTTGTCATTCATATACAACATATTCATTATAAGTTGTTATACAACATATCTATTGTATATTGGTTATATATAGTAGTATTGTTTTTGCTTCATTACATAATTCATATATAAATTTCAAATTCAAAATTTTCATAATATACTCGAAATTAATTTTAACCATTACATTGTTGAAATTAAATACAATATCCTCATAACATAATTACAAATAGAAAGTACTACAACCATAACAAATCCTATTACAATGTTCATTAACATACATTTAATTTTTTTCTCTTTTCTTAATAAATGTATGTCCTCCTTCAAAAGATTCATTTGTTTTCAAACTCCTTTATTGTGCTTCTTTAAACCTCTTTCTTTAACATTAGTAATTCACTGCTTAAATTTTGAATCTCTTTAACGACTCTCTTAATAAATTCTTCATCGTACCATTTCAAAAACTTGCATCTCCCAACCTAAAACATTCAATTTCATTAAAAAAATACCTAAAACACAATTTTAACATTCAACTTCATTAATCAAATAACAATAAATTTTCCTTGGATAATTAGGGCATTTATAAAATCTTCAAGCAGGATTATGACAACTCCATGAAGTTCCGAATGGGGCCTTTGACCCATAATAGCAAACGACATTGCTTGACTTTAAATCACTGTTGTATTAGTCGATGATAATGATTCCATCTGTATACTTAAAAGATGATAATAAGATAATATATGATTAGGTAAAAATGCATTCATATTGTCATTTCCTCACCTTATAATGATAGCTACAAATAAGATCGATTGAGGGATATGAGAAGGTGAGGGATTCTAGGCGTTGGCGGATTCTAGAACGTAAACGATTCCAAACGCAAAAACAGAATACGATGAAGGAGAGTTAGAGGAATTTCAGAGAAAGGGTAAACAAAACACACAGCCAGTGGGATTGTTTTGTTTACATATTAAATTAAATGTCTAGTTAAATTAAGTTTAAGATTTAATTAGAAAGGTGGATCCCACGCTTAATAAACAAATAACATTTTCATATATTTAATTAAAAATTGGGTCCTATCTTATCACATAAGGCCTACAAAAATAATAAAAAATATTTTAAAAAGTGCCAGGTTAGTATTGACCTGACACTTAATAGAGAAGTTTAAATTTTCCGTTAATATTGGGTTAAATTTAACGTTTTCTAAATATTAAAATTATAATTGTTCATTATAAAATATTAAAGTTAAAATTGTTGATTGGTGAAAAATTCAGGATTAAAAGTGATCATTCGCCATACTCCAAAAGATAGAAAGATATCCACTGGAAAGTTATTTTAAGTAAAGAAAAACATAAAATAATAATAACAATAATAATAAGTTCTTTGAGACAAAGTGAAAGTCTCCACTATGTCATAATAATAAGTTCTTTGAGAAAAAGTGAAAGTCTCCACTATGTCCATTCTTTTTCCCTAGCTTGAAAAGGACAAAGTTGAGTGTTGCATGAGTATGAAGGGATAAGAACCAACCCACTGACAAACTTCAAGAAGATAGTAGTGAATACATTTAGGTTCTTGTTTATTCGTTCGTGGTCAGAAGAATATTTTGTGTTGTTGTTAGTAAGGCGTGAGATGGGAGATTTGGAAAAGGGAGTGAAAAACAGCAGCGTAAAAACGGAGGAGGACGAGGAAGAGGATAGGTTAATGGAGGTGCTGGATTTCGACTTGCTCTGTTCTACGGTTGCGTTGCAGACCCAAGGCAGACGGACCAAGCTTCGCACGGAAGATGTTAGTGACTGCGGCGTCGGAGCCGGAAACGGCGGTGTATTTAGGATGTGGGAAGGTGAGCTTCTCGATTGCTGCGACAACCGCCGCATTGCCATCCAGTCATTTTGGTAATCCTTCTCGTTCTCTTCTTTCGACTTGGATCGTCTTGTTTTTACTTCAATTTTCTGGGTTCAAATAGTGGTATGAAATTTTTTCTCCATTTATCCTTTATATCTATCTTTGTTCTGTTATTATTGATGATGATGGATTGAATTAGTAGAGTCGATTAATGAAAATTTTCAATCTTTTTAATTGGGTTTGATTTTTAATTTGAAATTAATGTTGGTTTGGACTACATGCATATATGGTACAGCTGCCCATGCTACAGATTCGGGAAGAACATGGGACGAGCTGGGCTTGGTCCTTGCTTTCTTCAGGTAACTATATGATTGTTTTCTCTTCTTAAATATATCCCTTTTTAAGACCAATTTCAGCTGAAATACAATATTCTCTTTAAGACTGCGTAGATTATTTTCCTCATGACTTCTAAATCTGCAGTACCATTTTACAGGGAATTGTATACTACATCATTGCTCTTGTTTCTCTTCTCAGCTTCATTGCCTTTGCTGTTTCCAAGAGGGACTGCTTTCTTTACTTGTCACTTTGTTTTACAATTTCAATTGGAATCTATTTGGGTTTCTTCCGCAATCAAATGAGGAAGAAGTTTAACATCAGAGTAAGCTTCTCTCTCTTTAATCCTTGGTTACCCTCAGTTAGAAGATTAGCATAAAGTTGGTCTTATATGATGTCCCTAGAGGCATTTATCTTTTCTTATCATGTGTACTATCAATTCCCACATACGGTTGATATGAGACCAGATACCATTCTAGTAAGGTAGAAAGCTTTGAATGCTCTTCTCTTTATGTGTTTCTATTGGGATTGGGTGGGAGGAACTTACCTTTCCTCCCCACTTCTCTGTTCTTTTCAAATTTTTATCTTTCCAAAGAAATTTTTATAACAGTGAACTACTGACTTCAAAAGTTTGCGTACTTTGCTTCTTTCTTGTTCCCCTGAAGGAAGAACTATGTCTGTTTTAAGTCAAAAGAGTAAGTTGAGAAGGTGAAACGTTCTGAAGACTGTAATGAGGTAAAATTGTCTCTCCGTGGTGATATGTTTAGTCAATGTTAAGTGGTCTTTTGGAAGACTCTTAAGATCTTCACAATTCTTGTGTTTGAAATAAGGACTTTGCAGTCTTCTTTTCATAGAAGAACCTTTTACCATAAATTTTTCTGTGGCCATGAGGATTTATAAGAAATGCAGTTATTTAATTTCAAAATCATACCCTTGCAGTAAGTGGAATTACTTAAACACTTGTTCTTTCTTAACAGTCAATATTTTCATGGTTCTTTGTGCTGGGGTTTTGGTAGTAGGTTCACGTAGAAAGGATTTTAGACTCTTAGTCTTCCAAATCATGTATGCATAGGAACTCTCTGTTATTAGGAGCTCCTATTGTGAACATGTTGTTTGATTTTTCTCATGAATAAGCAGTGGTTAAGCAACACTGACGTCTATTTCTTGAAATTGGGTCCTTTTTCAGGGTAGTGATGGTATTGTGGATGATTGTATCTATCACCTTTTCTGTCCCTGCTGCTCGTTATGCCAGGTTGTTTTCATTCCAAAATCGCTGAACCTTATCATAGCTAAATTCTTGTCTTAAACCTGATTGGGTATTCCTCCAACATTTAGGAGTCGAGAACATTGGAGATGAACAATGTCCAAGATGGCACCTGGCATGGTCGAGGTGACACATTATGCATAGGGACCTACAGTGAAGCAAACAACGCAAACTTTGAGTTGCCCTCTTCTCTGGTTTCAACCGTGTCACCTGATGCCTGCAGTATGCAGAAGAATACGGATGCCTTGAATCATTCTCGACCTTGACAGTGTATTGCCTTTTGAACATGCTTTCACCCCTGGACTCTTACACCCATGTATTACCAAATTGCATCTTTAGTCTTCATCTAGAGAGGGATGACTTCCAGGTTGTGCATCATCTATTTTCCAGTTTGCAGTAGCTTTCTATGCGAAGCATTGATCTTTCTCCAAATGGCTTAGGATGCTACTTTCTGCACCTGGTAGATGAAATCGCACTTCCTTGATAAATAGGCGAGCAGGATCCATATAGTTCATGTGGGAAGGAACAAAAATTGTTAAATGAATGTGGGGTCATCAGGTGTGTGTCCTCCCTAGTTATGAGCTTAGAGCTCCAGAGGTGGATTGCGGTTGCCATTCTTTTACTACCCCTGGAATCTAAAAACCATTTCTTTGGTGTTAACTTGGATACCTTTTGGTAAATACGGAAATTTGCTGTTGTGCTGAGCTAAAAGCTTATTGCCATAATCTGTATTTTGGTGAAAGGCTACGCCTAAATCAATATGGAATGTTCAGTTTCACGCTCGAGTCTCATTAGATTAATTAGATATTTTTTGGGAAAAGATAGATTACATAAGTTGATTTAAATGTATTTATTTGCATTCTTGGTGTAAGCAATAGAAGGAAATTACCGTCATGCTGTTGATTATTGTTTTTCTTTTTTTCCATAATTAGACAGTATTTTTGGGCATTAGACCTGAATCTGTAACGATGAAATTAGTACCTGATCTCGATAACATCAATAATTATTAGGCCCATGGGGTACGGATAATCGGTAGAATTTCGACTGCCTTTGTCATAATCATCAAAGCTCGACTTCCATTGCATTTGTATTGCTTTCAGTATCTACCAAGAAGAATTACAGGAGGATTTCATAACTCGAGCAATTGTAACATTAAAATCATGGAAGCTTGGTATGCTCCTGCATTTCGTGGTGGTGGTATTCTGAGAGATTGGGACTGATGTATCAGAAAAAATACAGTCACTTAGATATGAAAATTATCATATATTAGTTTACCAAAATTTCATACGTACAATAATAAGATCATATACACAAAAAAAAAAAAAACTACCATTTGTGACAGGTAAGTCATTGGTTCAGCTTAAAATGATAATATTATCTTCACTTAATACGAAAAATTTCATGTCTTAGATAAAATTATATTAGGCTTTTATATATCTAATATAATGTTTATGTTTAAAAAAAAACCGCCCCTTACGAATAAGTAATATGTTCATCTTAAAATGATAACATCATAACTCAGAATGAAGAATACTCAGCTCTAATTAAAACTGTACAAAAATTTCATACATATAATACACAATTATATCCAAAAAGTGATACCATATGCCCATGGATGGGGTCGCCGGCGACGCTATTAGTTGGCGTTGCTGGGGCGAATAATGCCCATAGAAAAGGGGAAACAACAAGCGATGTTGGAAGGCACGGGAGGCAGGCGATGGCAGACGCAGGTGGCCGGCGATGAGAAGCTGAAAAGTGGGAAGATGGGTTGCTGTTGAACAGACGAGGGAGCGTGAGGCACGGGGGAGACAGAGAAACGTGGAAGCGGTTCGAAGAACGTGGGAGCGTTCTTCAAATGCCCTGTTCTTTGGAAACACGTCTGAGGAGAAATGACTGGCGCGTGCACCGCTCGCGCCTGCAGAGTACCGCCACAGACAACCTCTCTTCCTTTTGTTTGTTTGATTTTAATGTTTTAAAGCCTTAATTTCAAAATAAATTTATTTAATGAAGAATAAATTAGTTTATATATTCCTAATAAATTTGAAAAGTGTCTTTTCAATTTTTTAAAATTGTTTTCAAAGGGTATTTTATTAGGAAAATTTTTAGAATTTAGTTTAATTTTTTCAAGAGTTAAATTACTAAATTAAATTAATTATCAAATCAATAATTAGAATTAAGCTAAGGACCTAAGGTTTTAAATGATTTCTTTCATAACTAGATTATGTTAGAAATTATAAATATAATGAGATTATATTAATTGAGATAAGATCTTAATTTTAAAATTAAAGTAATTATTTTTCTTAATATGATTAAGATTAATAATTACATTGATTCCTAATTAATTTTAGCAAAGTAGTTTCTAAAATTAGAATTAATTAATTTCAATTAAATTGAAATCAATTAGACTCCTTAAAATTAAGATAGGTGTTTTCTTAAGTAATTAAGAAAGATGTTTCTTAATTAAATTTATTTATTTCAATTTGATTGAGATAAATTAAATTTATGATTATATTTGTTTAGAGAATTGTTATTCAATTTAATTTATAAATTGTTTCTTTAAATGTGAATAATAAGTTTCTTGATTTATTAGAAACAATATTTTTCTTCATTAAATTTTGAAAAATGTTTCATTTTTTAATTAAGAAAAATGATATTTCTTTAATATTTTGAAAATATTTTTCTAATTTATTAATGAAAATTTTCTAATTAATTAAGAACTACATCTCTAAATAAATAATACAATGATTTTCTTAATTAAATTTGAAAGCGTTTTATTTAATTTTGGAAATAGTTTCTTTTTAATATTAAAAAGTAGTTTTCTAATTAAGGAAAATCAATTTCTAATGAGACTAGAAATAGTAATTTCTAATTAGATTAGAAATAATCTTCTAATTGGATTAGAATGTATTATTTATATAATTTTGAAAAAGAAGCTTTTCTAAATTATAATAAGTAGCATAATTTATTGAAAATTGTTTTTAATTAAATTTTATTAAAGGAGTCAATATAATTGTAAATAGTTTTGAATTGGATTTGAAACTTGTTTTTAAGTCAAAATAAATTTTTATTTGGAATAGGAATTTAGTTTATTTGAGAATCAATGAGCTTAATATAATTTAATGTTCCAAGTAGTTGGATATATTATTTTAGAATATGAAGATAAATGGTGATTTAGTCATATTTTTGCTCTCATGTTTTGTGCATTTTGCTTGTTTATTTGATAGATTTTATTATTTTTAGTACTTAATTCATTCACATTGCATTTTTAGGATGTAATTCACTTATTTGGATCAAAAGGAAATAACTGGGACAAGTTTAGGACAATTTGGAGCTATTTTAACCAAGTTACGAAGAAGTTAGAAATCAGTAAGAGTACCAACAAGCCTATATTGATAGCTGCATGCCTATGTCCATGCCCGTGTTAACCCATGTGCTGCCTTAAGCTTAAAATGAGTCCAGTGACTTGCACTGTCATTGGACATTCTTGTATTGGAGACGAACGTACCCATATTGATGCTTATGTTCATATTCTAAGCCTATATTCATTATAGATTTGACAGTTTCATAATTTTTATTCAACACGATTACCAACATGACCATGTTGATGCCTATATACCACCCAGATCCTAATTTTTAAACTATAAAAGGCATAATTAAAGCAAAATTAGAGGGAGGCTTAAGAAACATAAAACGTCAATTTAGGACAACAGAAAGACCAAAGAACAAGCAAAGAAACACATTTAGAGTGGATTTCATAAAGGTTAAAAGTGATTTCATTATGTTTCTTTTAGTTTTATGTTTTTCCTTTAGTTTTGATGATATGTTTTATATTATTAGGAACTAAAACTTTTGTTAGTACTTGGATTAGATTAACCTTAAGATAGACCTTATAGTGATTTTATTTTAATTTAATTCAATTATATTGCTTGAATTTCAATTATATGTTCTTAATTATTTTTCAATTAATATTGCTAATGTGTTGATTTGTGTATAATTTCATGTAATTGAGATTGAGAAATCCAATTTATAAATTGATCTGCATAATTAAAAAGAGTTACATACAGACCTAAAAATAGGTCAATATAAATCTTTTAGAATAGGATCAAACTTAATAGTGAGATTAACAAATGTGTTAATGTAATTATAGAAGTTATAACTATAAAGAGATTTCAATTAATCAACATAGGATTAGGTGTTAATAGTCTTGAGAAAGATATTAGAATAATTAAGGAAGTTTTACAGTCTAATAAACTCTAGATCAATTGATGAGAGAAGTCCTAATAGCATGAAAAGTCTTAGAGGGATTCAAATTTCAAGTACCACTGTTTCATTGATTGTTTCTTAGTTTAATTTTCATTCTATTTAGTCAATTGTGTTAATTTATTTTAGTTTATACTTTTAGTTTTTAATTTGATTAGTTATCATGACCATAATTTGTTGGATTAGATAATAGAAAGATAATAAGTACTAGTAATTTTAGTCCTCGTGGGATCGACTCATACTCGCCAATGGTAACTACAACTACATCGTTCAATTTTAGGGTTAGAATTATAATTTAACAATTTAGTTATTTTAATTTGTCAATTATAATATTTCTAATTTTAAAATTTGAGATTAATTAATTTTTTAGTTGATTTTCTAATTAAATTTGCTTATTTTTTAATTATTTATGTGTGTTAGTTTATTAATTATTTCTAGTGTTTAGTTTTTTTTAGTTAGTTTGCTTTTGTAATTAATAATTTAGTGAGCATAATCAAATATAAGTGTGGGGAAAAGCGTACCTTTGTAAATTATATGTCAATTTTCTCACATTTGTTCAAAGTTACAGGCAAAATAAGAAGATCACGGCGTGAAAAGAAGACTTCAAGGAAGAGACAACGAGGCGAATCATCCACTACAGTCTAGCCCCCAGAGTGGTCGCGGATGCTACTGTTCAATGTTGGTGTCCAAGAGGAACAATATTAGCGGTTAAAGGACAAGAAGTTTAGTGCAAACAAATACATCGACTAGGAGGCATTGGAGCAGGTTGGCTTAGCCCAACAAGTTCAAGAGCTTATGGATATAGGTGTGTGGTCTCGATTCTCTGACATGATAGAACCTTTGTATTAGGAGCTCACATTAGAGGTCCTTTCTACATTCTCTGTGGAGAAAGGATGCTACGACGGGGATCACCCAAATACAATATATTTTCAAATGATAGGGGAGATGCATTAGATGAGCTACACAGAGGTCTTCATCACCGTAGGTCTCCACGACCGGAAGTATGTGGGGACATTGGAGTATCAAGCATTACGGACTGATCTTCCATATTGTTTATCTCTGTGACACTTTTAGAATAAGATCAGCATTGAAGATGACTACGATCCAATTAAGTCACAAGCTTCTACACTGCAGAGTTCAGCGCTCAGATACATCCACAATATTCTGAGCTACACTTTAAGTGATAAGGGAGTAACTTGGGGAGTCATCGGGAATGTGGACGTCTATTACCTTTGGAGCATGAGCGAATGGACGTTAATTCACCTAGAACATGTACTTTTCCAATTTATCTAGCGTCAGAAGGAAAACAAAAAGGTTATTTGTGTTGGAGCTTATGTGACCCGATTGGCATGACAGATGGGTCTATTTGATCAACTATCACCGATGTGACAGATGACAACCATGGTAGCGCTTAGTCTGACAATGATGCAATATATGCATATGGTAAGTCGACGTCTGGGTCCTATGGGAGACATCTATAGACTTATTAGAGAGCAAAAGGAGCTAGCAACAGAGGGTGGAAACAGAGCAGATTAACCTGCAACAAAGCAGCCACCACAACCACAACCACCACCTCTAAACTCGGATAAGGCAATACTAGACATGGAGGTTTTAAGAGGTCCTTGAGCTAGGTTGCACATTCCTACTTAGTTGAAGATAACTTTATTGGAGAAACGGGTGGTCCATCTTATGGGAACTTAGCGGACACTCTGATTTCAGTAGGCCTAGCTTATGAAGCTGTTAGGATGGTTGGAGACGTAGATTGTGCAGTTAGGTGAGCTGCGGGCTACAATTGGATGGGTGGGAGAGTTTATGCTCTTAATAGCGAACTGACCAAGCATTGATTTCCAGCCCCCATCATCTAGCCAGGGCACTTCCTTTGTAGCTCCTCCACTTGGCTAGGATCATTACCATGGGAGCCCTCCTTCGTTGGATCAGCTAGGATCATAGGATGTGGGAGATGCTTAGTTTTATATAGTCTTTCTTTTTCTTTTGTGTTTATTTCTTATTTTCTTTCCATTAATTATTTTGTTTCTCTAACATTATAGTTCATGATGTTCTTTTTTAAATTCAATTTTGTTATTTTTATTTCTTTTGTTTCTTTTCATCCCTTTTCTTATATTTTGCAAAGATGTAGTCTAAATTTGATGGATCAGAATTCAACAAAATCGTCATACTCAAGAAAGTACCACTTATCTTTCTCACTTATTATATATACTTACACTTTGTGCATTGGGGACAATGTACAACTTTAAGTGTGGGGAAGGGGTTAATGCATTTTTAACAATTTTTAAAGCTTATTATAATCTTGGTTATAAAATTTTATTAATTGATATTCTAAATTGATTGAAATATGTCCATCAATACTTTACTTCATTATTGATTATTGAATGGAATTAGTATGCAAAAGGATGAGAGTTAGAATAAAATTGCTTTTATAAGTCATATTTTTATTAATCATTAAGATATTTGAGTTGAATGGAAATCGCATACTATTTACACATATATACCTATCTTTTTCGTGGGCTTTTGAGCCTACGAACCAAAATTTCAAAATTTTAAAACTCTTTTGTTTCTTTCGTGTATGTTAATATGCATAGTTGAACAATTCTAGAACTTGCTTTTATTATAAATATTGATATCATATTTGTTAAATTAGAATCATTGAAGTGATAAAGATATTTAGATTCAACAATTTTTATTAGATAGCCTATTTCTTTGAATATTACCTTACCTATAATTTATACTTTAGGAATAACCAAATTGAGCCTTAGCCCTTTTCATTGATCAAAGCCATATGTTAACTTTTATCCTATTTTTCTTTGAGACCTTTTTATTGTTTTGAACCCTGAAGATTATTTACATTATTTGTTTGTTTAAAAATTGAAAATCTTGAAAGGTCCATTATTTCTTTACTTGTGGTACTAAATACTCGAAATTGTTTTGATTAAATAAAAAGAGAAATGAGCATAGAAAATGAAAAGAAGAAAAGTATAGAGTACCAATGAAGTTGCAATAAAAGGACCAGTGTACATTTGTAGTCAATTTTTATGAAATATCTTTTAGTAAATTTCCTTCAATTCAACCATTTTTATTATTCAGTCATACCGTACCTAAACCCCATTATAACCCTTATAAAGGCCTTTTGATTTTTGTTTCTAGTTTATATATAAGTGGTGGAGATGTAATAATATTGCAAGCCTATGGTAAAAGTTCTACTAAGTATTGATTGCAAGTTTTGATACTTTTAGCCCTAAACATTTAAGTGCATTAAGCAAAATCTTAGTGAGGGTGTAAAGGTTTATGCTTTTGAATTCAATGCGATTATTGATGTGATTACTATTAATATTGCTTAGGAAGTTAATTTTAGGATAACTTGATTTTAGTTGTATGTTAATTTGATTCAATATGACATAATGATTTATAGTAAGAATGGACAGGTTAAGATTAATAAGGGATGGACGTTGTAAGATTTATAATTTTGATTATGGTTTGCTTTAGGACAAGCAAAAGCTTAAGTTTGGAGATGTTTGATAGATGCATATTTGACCATATTTACACCCCCACACCCCATATTTGATGTATTTTTGCTTGATATTTTATCCTTTTATTATATATTTGGTACTTATTTTTTTGTAAGTGCATTTATAGGTTATAATTGCCTTTATGGACCAAATAGAGAAGAATTTGGACGAAAACGCGACATAAAAAGTAGATTTGAAGCAAAGAAGGTATAGATGGCCATGTATCTAGTCGTGTAAGTTCCTCAAGCCATGCAAATCATGAATTTTGGAAACTTTATGGGTTATACACGGTCTAGTAGGCCCCCGTCTATCAGACCGTGCATCTCCCAAAACCTTAAAAAATTAGTATAAAAGATGCATTTGGAGGCAAAATAGGGAAGCAGACGTGCAGAGATGTTCGAAGACTTTCAGAGGCCATTTAAGGGGCAATTTTTATTTAGAGAAGTTGAAAAAGAAATCATGAAAAGATCTAAAAGAATATAAGATCAAACATCTACCTTCCAAGAACATTCAACAGGATATAAAAGGGAGATTTAGAATTATGAACCATTCATTTTTATTTAATTTTCTTTCTGTTTATGTTTGATTTCTTTTTCTATCATATGTAACTAAACACCTTTAGTTTCTAGGTAAGATGAACCCTATATTTATATTATAACATGTTTTGATTCTTTTATTTAATGCAATTGTTTTGATTGATATATTGTGATTTGATTACATGATTAATATATGTTATAATAGATCCAGAATATTAGTTCATAATCTAAATTTGTAATATAGAGAATGAGAAATCCTATGTATAAATAGATCTACCGTAGTTAAAAGGAATTGATTGCAAACCTAGAGATAAGTCAAAATAAATCCTCTGGATTAGGGTCAAACCTTATAGTGGAATTCACAAATTAGTAAAGCAATCTTAGTACCTTTACCCTGAATAATATCTGTTGATAATTTTAAGATTAGTTGTTAGTAGTCTTAAGTGAGTTATTAGCATATCATAGAAATTTCCACAGCCCAATTGTCAATAAAATAATTGTGTAATAAAAGGTCAACTATTTAAGGGTTTTTTAAGGGATTCATATCCTAGATACTAATTCTTGATATTGATAGTTTTCTCAGTGATTTCTTGTTTCTCTATTCAGTATTACTGCCTATTTTATTTTAATTACTTAATTTTTAATTTTTAATTAAAAATTAAAATTAAATTCATAAACTAGATAATAAGATAACGGTAATTATTAATACTTATTGTCTTCGTGGGATTGACCCATACTTGCCGATACTAGCTACAACTATTGAGACAAGTTTTAATATATTTAAAACACTCAATATACTACAAACGCACAAGTCGTGGGTGTAGTATGTGAGTTGTCGATCCCTCGAGGAGTTGTTGAACTAATCTAATTCTAAGTTATCTAAGGCCTAAAGAATTATTAAAGTGAGAATAAAAATTGCACAGAAAAGTAAACAAGTGAAGATGATTGACAGAAGGTTAATTCGTAAAATTAACATAAAAGGAATCAAATTGAACACCACCAAATTAACAATAAAAATCACACAAGGAAGATTAGCTGATTATGAGAAGGGGGATTTATCCTATCATCAAATGCTAACATAAATACTTTTGGTTAATACGATAATGGTCCTAGACTTTCGAAGGGTAGATTACTCTCTCTCGAGTTACAATCATTAAACCCTAAGTCATAACCCTTAATTAAATTATGAAATTTGCAATCTCTCAATTAACAAAAAACTCACAATTCCAATAAGATCTTAAGTCCTCTAATAGACAACAGGGTCCTCACACGAGATCTCTCTGTGTCTAAATTCACGATTTAATTATTTGCGTGATCTATTAGATTGTTTAACTTTCATTACCTAATCTAATCTTTTTGCTATTAGTTCACTCTCTCAATTTATTACCAAAGCATGCAAATACAACAAATAATCACAACACCCAATGTATTAACATCAAAAGAAATCACATTAACATTGATTCAAGAACAAATCCTTAAAGAAGTTTAGAACATCATTATTAAACCCAAATCCATCTTATACATTCAAAAGAAATAACAATAAAGATGAAAGGAAAAGTCACTTGGAAGGGTAGGAATAGATCGGGAAGATGGCAACAATGCAAGCCCTTCCTTTCCTTCTTCCTTTATCCTTCTTCTCTCTTCTTCTTCCTCTCTCCTTGGATTTTTCTCAAAGTGGCAGAGGTTGGAGCTCCCTTTATGGTTATTTCTCTTTCTTTATATAGTATTTTCCATTTTAGGTAAATCCTCGGGTTTTCTTGAGTCTAAAAGGTTACAAATGTCCTCCATAAGTTGCGTTTGGGAGGTTGTCCGCGTTGTCTGTCATGCAGGCGCTTATGTCACGATCGTGGGCCAACGGCCACGACTGTAAGCCTAGACCTTACTCTGGGATTCCTTCGAATTCTCTACGTTCTTTGATATTTAATCTAAAACACTAACAAGCACATCAAGGCACCTCAAATACACAAAATTTAAGCTCAATGGCACGCTCTAACCCATAAAACACTTAAAACGCAAATGTTTAACTAAATAACACAATCCTAACCTAAACATGCACTAACCATTCAATTTAACAACTAAACACATACTAAACTACCCATTAAAACATTATGCAACCTACCACTATCAAGAGCTACGTCATACACTTACAGTTAATTCATAATTGACACACTTAACAGAAGTTAATCATTGCCTCATACTTATATTAATTTTTATTATTGATTCTTTTTTATAAAGATCTTTTATTTTTTGAATCTTATCTTGAAGCATTTTTGAGTTGTTTTGAATTAAGGAATTAAGTTAGAATATGAAAGGAAAAAATATGATTAGATAGATCTTTGCATGTTAAGGTATAAATGAATGTTTTAATTATCGATTTGGATGATAGTGCTTAGGATTTTTCATACTCGAGCCTAATTTGTAAGGTTTTGAGCCTATGAGCATTATTTATCATTATATTATGCTCCATTTTCTTTTGTTCTGTGAATATCATGCATAATGGATGATTCTAGAACTTGCTTTTATTATATAAATTATGACCATAAATTTTAAATTAGAGGCATTGGGATGATAAAGAAACTTAGATTACACTAATTTTAAGCCTTTTTCTTTGATGTTATCATATCTTGTTTTTATCCTTTAGGTGTAACCAATTTTGAGCCTTATCCTTTTCTTTAGATTATTTTACCCAAGATATAAGCCAATAACCAATTCTTTTCATTGTTATCCTTGTATTAATTTTTATACCCTGAAGGATTGTGTTTACTTGATTGTATTTGATTTGATTAAGAACTATAAGGAAAGAGGAAAGGTGTGAAATTATGTACCTGGTGTTATATCTTCTCATGTATTACTTATCAATAATTCATATATTCTCCTTGTTATTAAAAAAAGAATCAAAGAAGAAAAAAATTGTAGTTTGAGATGCTAAGATTATAACAAGGAGAAAGAGAAGATACATTATATGTTTTATACCTTATTTACATTTTACGTGGAGATTTACATTGGTTAAATCAAATTCTTATATGATCTTGCATATGAAACTTCCTTTAACCTAAAATCTACCATTTTCCATACCTTACCTAAACCATATTATACCTTTATTGATAAAACTTTTGATTTTGCCTCTAATTTATTTTACAATGGATGATATGTGATATGTTAGCAAGTTTATGGTTAAGAATCCATAAATTTATTGATTTAATTATCTTATTGGTATTCACATTAAACACTTTCAACTAAATTGATTGGATCTTTGGTATGAGGTGCTAAATTATATGGCATTTGAGTTAAAAAAAGGTTATTAAATTTTCATTTGTGTTAATGACTTGTGGAAAATTTATCTTACGATTGTTTAACTCCAATTTTAATTTGATTTGATTCTCAGGACATGACATTTAAAGTGTGAATAGATAGGTTGAGATGAAGAAGAGAAGGATATTAAGAAGAATTGATGAATTGAAATTACTATTTTCTTGAAGACAAGCAAATGTTTAATTATGGGGAAGTTGATAAGTGGTGATTTAGTCACATTTTCAATCTTATTTTTAAAGAATTTTTCTTGTTTATTTACATATTTTTATTGATTTTTGTACTTAATTTATTCATATTTTGTTTCTAGTTATAATTCATTCACTTGGAGAAAAATGAAATAAGCTTAGACAAGAATATGGAGCTAGTTTGATAAAGTTGTAGAGTGCAGGATAGTGTACATAACTGTGTAAACGAATTTGGTGGCATACCGAGGATTTCTTATAGTACACACAAGTGTAGGTTGGCAATAAGCTTATGTTGAATTATAAGAAGATCATGTTGATGGTACATGCCCGTGTCTATGCATATCTTAGCTCTAAAAACCCTTATGTGCTAAATTTGAGCTATATGGTCATCAACCTAGAAATGTTGATGCCCATGTATCTCTCTATAAATAAAATTCAAATTTAAAAAGATAAGATTAAATTGTAAGTAAGAAAGGAGGCAAAGAATACACAACATAAAAAACTCTAAAACACCTGAGGAAAGAAGAAACAATTATGGAAACCCCATTGCAGAAGATTTTCATCAATCTAGAGTGAATATTTTGGAGATTTCAAGGATTCCAACCATGTTTTATAAGATTTCTAGTTTTTTCTTATATAGTTTTGATGTTTTGTTTTCTATTATTATGAGCTAAATATCTTCTGTTAATTGGATTAGATAAACCTTAGGATGGATCTTGTAGTGATCTTGATTTAATCTAATTTATTCTTCAATTCTATTGAGATTCAATTATTTCCTTATTATCCTTGAATTAATATTGTAAACATATTATTTCATGTGTGCTTTCATGCAATTGAAATTGAAAATTCCAATTTATGAATAGATCTAGCATAATGAAAGGAGCTACATGCAAACATAGAGATAAGTCAATATAAATCTTCCAAATTATGGTCAAACCTAATAGTAAAATTCATAAATTGAATAATTCAATTTTGGGGGTTCTAATTAAAAAGAGATTTTAATTAATTAATCTATGATTAGATGTTAGTAGTCTTCAGAAATATATTAACATAATTTAGGAATTTCCACGATTGAATGAATTTTGGAATAAATTGGTTAATGAAATCATAATTGCATGAGAAATCCTATAAGGATTCTAGGTCTAGGTACCATCAATTTATCAATGACTTTTCTTTGGCTACCTTAGTTTTCTTAATTATGTTTATTTGCTTTTCAGTTTGTTTTTTTTAATTTTAATCTTATTTTTCATATCACCTTAATTGTTGGTTAGATAATAGGAAAAGAGTCATTACTAGTATTTATATTTTTTGTGGGATCAATACTTGGTACTCAAAGCCCTATAATATAGAATGATAGGTACACTTGCCTTGGATAGTCCATAGATTAAAGGAGTTAATTAGACATCACATGTTATAGTCCACCAATATAAACATTCAATAATCTTGAAAATTGTATGCCTTAACTAGTCGCTTTCACCGGTAGGTCTGATAATCACCACCTTATTGTATTCAGAACCATATATATATAACTAGACAAAAAAATTAAGTTGGAATTTTTTGATAATTATATCGTATAAAATCAATAAAATTTTGACAAAAATAGTGGTTCAGATATATTCCTATACAACAAGCTTCTTCTAAAGAGACATAGTGCAAAGATTAAATAATGATTAACTATAGAAGGAACTTCATTAGGTATATATTCCTTTTAGCACCATCAATGCTTTGATTAGGTATTCATGCAGCCAAAGTTGCTTCTCTATTATCTCAATATTATACATTATTTAGAATATATATATATATATATATCAAAATTTAAAGGAAGGAACTTTTGGTAGGTGTAGATTCTTTATCATAATCATATTTTCAATTAAGAATTTACACAATCAAAGTTCCCTTCTCTCTAACCTCAATATTTTTATGTTTATCTTATGCCTACTTTTATGGACATTTAAACATATATCACAATCTTCATGTTTAGATGAGAAATCGTGCATAGACCAAAAATGTTGAGGAATGGTTGCTAGAATTTTGAAGGGTATTTACTTCTTATCATAATCGTAGTTTTGTTCAAGAATTTACATAGCCAAAATCCCATTCCATTATCTCAATATTTTCCAATTTCCCTTTCACTCATTATTATACACCACTAAAATTATGAGGTTTTGTATGAAAAATAGGCAAAAAGGTTCAAGATAATAACATAAAGAATGATATAGGTTTTACCTTATATATTATACACGTTAGACAGACACAATATTAAAGTAATAGGTTAAAAAGCTTTGAAAGTGTTTAATGAGTTTTTCCCTTACTCATTTAGTTTATAATGGGTATGATAATTAATATATAAAATAATTTTTCGTGACAAAGCAACTAGGATTATCACTTTAATTACCATTTTTGAGAATGACAATATAAGGTTGAAAACATATGACATGTCTTTGGGTAGGACTTAATAAAGCTAACATTTATGTACAACTCTTTAGTGCTATGCTCCCTTCTCCCTTTTAAGTAAAAAGGGCGCATGCATCTTCACAAGTCCTATGCATTATCATCACCACCTAACAACGTAACACGACCTGTATATGACATCATAAAATGGACCATGCATAAGTCCCTACTAAAATTTAAACCATAACAAAATTGACCACACATCCATTTATTTAATCATGTTGTGCAAAAGCTTTA
>JANQAP020000048.1:6259222-6277261 GCA_026874005.2 Erythroxylum coriaceum | reverse complement strand
AATAAGTTCCGAGAAGAGTTTAGAAGCCATTAATCATGTAGCTCGTTAACTCCAACAGGGGATATTGAAAAAGAATACGAGACACTTCCAACCTTCAAAAGCTTATTAGACTGAGTGATTTTATACTTTTCACTCCATGTTTACGTTATTGTTAAGGTATTTATATCAGATATATATGTAGTTGCAATATTTTTTTAATGTCGTAGCATTCAATTGAACTCTATAGTTTTAAGTACAACATTCTGAGCTCTAATTTATCTGGAAGTAAAGATTGAAACAGGAAAATGCACTCTATTTTTAAATGAATTATAGGTATGTTTGATTCTTAGAGCTATGAGAATAAAATCACAGCATGGTAGTTTCATCATTTCACTTTATCACAAACCTGTCCTCTACATTTTTCAAAACCGTGCAAGTAATCACTTATTTCTCTTCTGTCCATTAATCCATACTAATAAAAATGTAGTTAACAACTACCAACGCTGTATTATTGAACAATATGGTTTGCACGACACCTAATACTTCAATTATCAAAATTTGAATCTTGCGTAGTTTTAATATTTTTAAAGTCAAGATTCAATCTATTTAAATAAATTTGATCCTTACAAATTAAATATATCAAAGCAAATCTCAGATTTTACAACACATGAAAAAATAAGCCATTCGACCTTGGTATAAAAAAATGACCATTAAAATTATGCCTCTTACCTACCACACGCGGCTGTAATGGGAATAAGATAGAATTATTCACTTCGGTTTGAATTTGGTGGTTGAGGAATGTATCAAATTTTATAAAAGTTAAAAAACAAAAAAGCATTTATAATGTCAATGAGCAGTTGGAGATTTTCCTAGTTCAATAATTAGCTACAACTGACTCCTGAAAAAGGTCACGTGAATTTGAATTGAATTCGGTAATCCATTCACATAGCCTCCCAATGGGAAAGCATGTGCCAAGTTCAATGTCTCTTAACAATCGCCTATCATATTTTGGAAAAGCATGTGCCTAGTTCAATGTCTCTCAACAATTGCGTATCATATTTTAGAAGTGCGTCGGTAGGTGGGATACAAGACTCGGACCAAAAATATGAACTCCCTGGGGCTGGGGTACGATGTCCAACTGGGAATAAACTTCAAAATTATGCACAAGTAACGTGACGTGTTGCGGGATCTCGTAACGCAAGTTATATGTCACATAATGTCAGAGAATTTAATAATAATTAAATTGACATAATCTACATAATATATTATATTTATTTTATCATTAAGCTAGCTAAACTTCTTCAATAAGAATCATTATCTTTTACTTTAATAAACAATTGAAATAGAATAAGTAATTTAAGAATATAATCACTTGTACAATAATTATGTGAATAATAAATTATTAGATGATAATTGTCAGTTGATTTAAATATGGAATATTTATAAATATAAATTTAGGTTGAGTTTGTTTTTATTTTTTGTAACACAAACCTGACCAATAAATATTTTGAGTTTAATTTGTAAACCCAAATTTAAGTCATAAGCTAATTTATATAACTCCAGCCCTTTAAGTTTTGAACTTAACTTATTAGACTGAGTGATTTTATACAGTTCTACCCTAAAATAAAAACCTTTTGAATTTAATCAACTATTTCTTCATAAACCTTCTTTGTATATTTAAACCTTTTGGAAAGATTTGGAAAAATAAAAACTCAAACATGAATATTCCTTAGATAATGCTTAGTGATTTCAATGCCACTTTATATACATTACCAATAATGATTTTAGATCTTACGTTGCCAATATAGGAGTCACTCACAAATCTTACTTAGGAGGGGAAGCTACTTTACTTGTAACAATAAACAATAAGGCAAATGGTTTACGAGGAAAACGAAATTGATGAGCTCTAATAATCAACTTTGGCATATGGAATTCTTTGGTAGCAAGTTTTTTTTTAGGCAACAGTCTCACTTCTAATCGTTCTTTAATAGAAATCCATAACATTGTCACTGCTCCAACCAAAACCTCTCCATTCAGAACAAATCTTGAAGGTTATCAGGAAGCATTTGAGACAAGTATGGCTCATAAGGTAGAGGGATATGAGCAATTCAAAATTTTCAAAAAACTACAAAGGGTTATGAAAAAGATCCAAACACTTCATTGGAATTCTATGAGCCACAAATGTCTCAATATCAAGGAGACCAAAAGCAAGCTCAAATAAGTTCAATCTAAGCTGTACCTAAATCTAATGAACAAAATCAAGATAGAAGAAAAAAGATCAGCTATGTGCTACTATATTAGAGTACCTGATGCTCATAGCTCTCAACTTGGACAAAAATCAAGCGTACTGTGGATGCAAAATCATGAGAAAAACTTCTCTTTCTTATTTAACTCCATCTTAGTTAGAATAAACTCAAATAAAATTACAAACCTTATAAAAGAGAATAGAGAAAAGGTATGGGACCAAAAGGAGTTGAAAGAAGTGGTTCTCAAGTATTTTCATCATACCTTGAGTTCCTCTCTGAGTACAACTCCTTGATTTAGGTCCTAAACTCATTTATTATAAGTCTATATATATAGAACATTTTCCAAAAGGAAGAAGCAACTATATTTAGCTTTAACTCTAACAAATCCCCAACTCCAGATAGTTTGAATGCATTTTTCTTTAAGGAATCCTAGAGCTTGATAAAACCTTATATCAACAAACCTATCTTGGAACTCCTCAACTCAATACTTCCTAAGAAACCAAAAAAACTCGCATATGCCTTATTCCTAAGGAGCCAAATCCCAACTCTCTCAAAGACCACACCAATTTCTTGCTATAACACCATTAATAAAATTGTATCCAAAATTATTGCTACTAGGATGAATGTTGTTCTAGATTCAATGATTTTTAGGTCTTTAGGTTCCTATATAAGGGAAAGAAATATAGGTGATAATATCTTATTGACACAAAAGCTTTTCAAGGGATATCAAAGAAAGGGCATGATGTTTAAAATGATTATGGGTTTCTAAATCCTTATTAAGTATTGTTCTTGAATTGTTTTTGTTGAACTTTATTCTTGTTGAATTCAATACATCTATTAATGCTTTGTGACAATTATTATGGTTATGCTTAATAATAAATCAAGAGAGTAAATCAAGTTACATGTGTTAAGGTGCAAAACAAGAGTTGATAGCTTAATAGAATTGCAATTATTAGATTAATCACCAATTGAAGAAAGATCTTAATTGTAAATTAATTCTCCTTAGGATTGCTTTAAATCTAATTGAATAGTTAGGAGCAGTTTTATGAATCGAGAGACTACAGTTCTATTATTATCGAATTCAATTAGGATTACTTGATCAGATCTATAGAGAGTAATTTTAGAGAGGGTAATCAAAACCTTAGGATATCTATGGTCGAGCATAATTGGATTAACAAGATAAATCGAAAACAAAACAAGAATAGAATAATTCCTAAATCTCTAACTTTGATAATCTTTATTTTATTAGTAGCTCAATTATTTACTTGTCCATTTTATTAGTTGTTTCAATTTAAATTATTTATTTAAATTCAAATCAATCTTTAGTACTTTATACAAAGTTTTATTCAAGTTATTAGGTGTTTAATTAGTTTGATGGGAAATATAGTTTTTATATTACAAGCTACGATTTGTAAACTTACAATACTGAAAGTTTTCATATAAAACTTCTCTATATAGGCCAAGTACCTAAACCTTCCTTTTATCTTTGCATTCCAATTTTTACCCGTTTGTCTTTAGCAAATGGTTTTACATAGGCACACGCGGTTAATAGAAATTTCGTTATTATTTTCTTTAAAACTTTTATGATATTCTTAGGAAGATTTATATGAGAGATTTAATAAACATATAGGTTGTTTAGTATGGACTTGATAAGTTGCATCCTTATTGCAAAAAGAAAAACTCTTATTGGTCCAGTAGTCAATTCTTCTATGGAACATATCAAATAAGGGTTAGCAATTATCATATGTTAGTCTTTTGGTTATAACGGGGATTCCTAGATATTTGAAAGTTAGTTTCCGAATTTCAAACAAACAATAGCATAGAGCAACTAACCTTGGGAATTTGGTCAAGTATAAACAAGTGTATGGCTTTTGTCTCTATTAATGATAAGACTTGACATCTTGTTGAATGTCTAAGACAATTCATTAATGTTCTAATTTATTTTCCATCTTCATTGCAAAATGAGAGTAAATCATCAATAAAAGCAAAGTGAAAGATCCTCAGTTTGGCACAATTGTTATAGAATTTAAAGGTTTAATCCATTCTAATGTTATGATTAATGAGCCTGGTTAGCAATTCAGCACAAACGGAGAATAGGTAAGTGGACAAGAAGTCCCCCTGTCTAACTCCTCTCCCACCTTTAGATTCCAATGATGTAAAAATCAAACCAGAGCAACTGGTTCAACTAGGTTAAGTACAAATCAAACTGGTTTTTGGTTCGATTTTTACTTTTTACCGTTGGGGATGAAAACCAGTCGGTTAAAAAATAAACTTGTCGGTTTCCTCCAAACCATGAAAAACTGTTGCCCAAACCAATAACCACACAAAAAAGAAGGGACACAATCATAAGGATCTAGGTACTTGGAGAACCAAGTTTATGCATTTGGGTTGTGATTTATCAGCTCAAATAAAGATAAAATATTTATCTTTTAGCTAATTAGTTTTTTTTTCGACTGATTCTTATTGAGTTCTATTCACGGAGTAGTTGGAGATGAGGAAGTGAACAAGACAAACAGTAGACGAGCTAGAAAGAATGTGTACAAAAGAATAAGGCAAAGGTCGTGGGCCAAATGGGAGGAACTTACAACGCCGTCGAGGAAGCTACATGCTCCTACGATGAAGCCACCAAGAGCATCAAGGTGAGAAGGCCAAGCTCAACTACTTTTTTCCTGTCAAAAAATGCCGGGTTTATAACTAGGAAGTATGTGGCCTTTTCCCATTTAGTCGAGAGTCCCACACTGCACTTTTCACAGTTCCATTGGCACCCAAGTTAATCGACACCTGCATTAATTCACGACAGAGAGATAAGATTTTAAATTAGGTAAGAGAGGGTTAGAATTGTAATATTGACCTTTATTGATTTATTACAATTATTATCTCAATTGTGGCATAATAACTTGTAATTAATTCATAATTTGCAATTTAATTTATTTGGTATTTTTAAGTCTTAATGAATTTTATTTTTTATTAAAAATAATTAATTATAATTAACGAGCATGTGCCACATCTTTTTAATGTTTGTTTTCAAAATTATTTTAGTATTACCTCTTTTACTTCTTCTTCTTATCTCTTCTTGTTTTATCTACTTGATTTCATAAAGTAAACACATGATGCTACTTTATTATTTAGTGCCATTGGATACATGTAATTTGCCACGAATTAGTTATTAAAATAATTTGTGATACCTTTTATATTTTGGAATTATTGGATTTTGGGTTGAATTTTAACTTGAATGTATAATGTATTTAATTGAGAATAATTTCATACATTAACAATTTTAATTTATTTGAATGCAATAAAAGAAATTAATACAAATTACTTTGGATAAAAATGTAGTTTACGAGTCTTTAGATGAAGAATTTGAAACTTTTTACGATGATAGGACACAATTTCCTTCATAAATACAATTATGATTTTTAATGTTATTTTAAGTTTTATATTAGACTCAAATTTAGTTTGGATTATTTTATTTGATTTATTATTAGTTCGTTATATAATAATAGACATTGATTTATTTTTTATTTCCATAAATATTTTTTTTACTTACTCTTATAATTTTTATTTCTTATATATTATATACCGATTTTATAGCAGTTTAATACCGGTTGAACCTTTAAACCTTAAATCTTTCCTTTGACTGGTTTGATGTCCAATATAGTTTTTAAAACATTGTTAGATTCCTTATTTAGATTACCATTAGCTAGTATGCCAGTGGAGGTAATTATGATACATTATTCAATTTACTTGATGAAGTTTTTAGGAAAACTAAAAGCCTCCAGAGAATGTAGTATGAATTTTTAGTTAATTGAATCAAACATCCAAGACAATGAAATAAATAAAGGGAAAAGAAAGAAAAACTAGTTAGAGTCTTATTCTAGAAATTTGGAATTTCTAGAGCTTCACTTGATATCTCCTTTTTATCTTCTTTTAATCTAGTGGCTACTATCTTTTTTCACTTTTTTTCTTGTTCTTAAATAGTTATTGTGGCTTCTAGGGTTGTTTCTAAGGTTTCTCATTAATTTGGTCCCCAAAATAGCCCTGAAACGTCAAAAAAATAAAAAAACTCACATTTTGGAAAGTTTAAATTTGCTCTCATTCATGATCATGACTGGTTCTTCAAGTTCTTCACCTTTCTTCACTTTTTCTATTTCCATTCATTAACAAACAACATGCATGGCTGAAAACAAAATGATGATCATCTTTATTCACAAAAACATATTGTCATAATACATGAAAAACATACAAATGTACAAGAAGCTACCATAATGATCCCTAACTAACAATGTCTAAGGACCTCAATACATCCATACTGTATACATGTTGCTCAAAAACATGTGGACGAAGTCGTTCAATCAAAGGATCAGTAAGCATATACTCAATCCTCAAATTCTTCACCTTTCTATATTAACTCCTTGATGGTCAAATACTTGATCTCTAAATGTTTAGACTCGGTAATATTCTTATTGTTGTTACTAAATAACATATTAGAAAGATTACCAAATGGGTCTAGCCACTGAATCACCCACAGATAACTCAAAAATCAAGTTTCTAAGTCAAACTGCCTATGTAGTTACTCCATAACATGCTATAAACTTTGCATGCATGATCGAGGAAGTCACCAGTATCTACTTGAAACTCTTCCATGATACTGTACCATCCGCTAACATAAAGATGTAACCTAAAGTGGACTTTCTATCATCCAGACATATAGTAAAATTTGAATCTATATAACCTATGAGTTTAGATTGTTGACCCTTTTGTATGTCAACATATAATCCTTCGTTTCCTTTAAATATATCATCACTCGCTTAACTACATGCTAGTGGTCCATTTCTGGGTTAGCTAAATATCTACCTAGTAGTCCAATAGTAAATGCAATATCCGCTCTAATTCACTCTTGCATATATCAGGCTACCAATAACACTAGAATATAGAATATTCTTTATAGCTTCTCTCTCTCTGTATTATTCTTTGGACATTGTGCCAAAGATAATCTCTCACCATGAGAGATAGGTGCTGTAATAGGTTTACAATTAGCCATATTAGACCTTTGCAATACTCGCTCAATGTATGCTTTTCGCAAGAGAGTTAATGAGTGTTAAGACTTATCTCGGTGAATCTGAATACTTAGGATAAAAGATGCTTCTCTAAGGTCCTTCAAGTTGAAATGCTTGGCCAAAAGTTTGGTTAACATCATGCAACATGGTCAAGTCATTTGATGTTAGTAAGATATCATCCACATACAAAAATAGAAAGATAACTTTGCACCCCTTACCTTATAATACAAGTATCTTTTAACGTTATTTTCCACAAAGCCAAAAGAGGTAACAACCTCATTAAACTTAAGGTACCATTGTTTAGAAGCATGTTTCAAACCATATATTTACTTTATCAATTTACAAACCCTGTTAGGCTTTTCATGATCTTGAAATCCTTCAGGTTACTCCATATAGACCTCTTCATAAAGGTTTCTATTCAAGAAAGCGGTCTTAACATCTATTTGATGTAGCTCTATATCATAATGAGCTACTATTGTCATGATCACTCTAAATGCATCCTCATAGGATATTGGAGAGAAGGTGACATTAAAGTCAATTCCTTCTCTCTTAGTGAACCCTCTAGAAACCAACTGAGCTTTAAATTGCTCAACCTTACCCTAAGAGTCCTTTTTGCTCTTGAAAAGCCATTTATAACTGATAGGTTTACAATTTTGAGGTAAATTAACTAGCTTTCAAACCTTATTGTGCTTCATGGATTGTATCCCATCTTTCATTGCATCCCACCATAATTCTACAAAAGGCCTAGAAACAGCTTCTGAAAAAGTAACTGGATCAACAACATGTCAAATATCATAGTCTTGTTCACCCAAATAGACTATGTAATTAGATGAAATTGCAGGTCTTCTTACTCTAGTGCATCGTCTTAACTAAACTAGTTCTTATACCTTAAGAACCTCAATCTATACAATTATGGGTCATGTTCCTGTACTGGTATGATACCAAGACCTTGACCTACTTGTTCTAACTGTACGAGTGATGGATACTAAATAATTGTAGTATCTATTTTGCTATCACTGAAGGGTGAGAAGGACCGTCATCATCATAGATATCATATTCGAGAAACTTAGCTATTTGTGATTCCATAATTCTATACCTTCCTTCTCTACATTAAAATTTTTAGCCTTTAGAGTACTTGGGATATCTAACAAACTAGTAACGGGAAGAGTGAGCATGCAATTTATTTTTAGAATGATTATATAAACGTATCTCAACAAGGCATCTGCAATTGGTTCTCTCCTCCTTGGTCAAATATGATAATTTTGATAGATTTTCCCAATTGGCTCTCCACTTCAACATTAAAGATCTTAAATTTCTCAACAGCTTCAGACTTTTCTTTAAGTAAGAACACATAACCATAACAGAAATAATCATCAATAAAAGCTAGAAAATCTCTAGAATTACATAATATAGTTGTGTAAGGTCGACAAATATCTGTTTGTATAAGGTCTACAAATATATCTGTTTGTATAAGATCTAACAAGCCAGAAACACAAGTTGACCCCTTTTTCTTTATTTTGGTCAACTTACGTCTGTAACAGTCAACGTATGTTTCTAGATCATCAAACTCTAAAGTTGGGAGAATGTTTTCCTTAATCAATCTTTCAAATCTATCTCTGGAAATGTGGCCCAATCTTTAATGCCACAACATGTATGACTTATCCTTTATTAGAGGTCTTTTTTTAGTAACCTATTCAGCAATATATGAAGAGCATACATCTTATGAGGGGAAAGACACATTCTATACAATTCATATGACAAGAAGGCATTACCAATATGTTTTGCATTGAAGGATAATTGTACAACAAAAGCATCAATGACAAAACTATAACCTTCTTTGTTCAATACTGATATAGAGATCAAATTTTGCCTAAAAGATGGTATATAAAATGTTTCATGTAAAATGAGTATAACTCCTATATCCAAGTTCATACATACATCCCCTACAAAAATTACAAAAACTTCTTCATTATTACCAACCATCAATTTTTCTTCCTCTTTGTTTGGCTTTCTCCTACTATGAACCTGCATTATAGAGGTAACATGATTGAAGGCTCCACTAACTAGCCATTAAGAACTTGATGTTTTTATAGCAAGATTACATTCATAGATCATATAAGCTAAGGAGTTACCTGACCATTCCTGTTTTTCTTTACAAGATTTATATTTCTAACAATCGGACTTTTTATGTCCCTTCTTACAAAAGAAGCACCTCATACTTTGCATTTCCTGAGGACCTTTAGCAATACTAGACTGATCAATATGCACATACAGAGAAAATTTGGATTTCTTACCTTTAAACCTTTGGGGCTTGACCTTTTCCTTTCCTTTGGTTGCTACCAGGGCCGTATGACCAGTGTTTTTTAACTTCTCCTCCTCAGCAACATATCGGGCCATCAAAGCATTGATGTCCCAAGCCTCATCCTATGAATTATACATCGTCACTAGAATACCAAACTCTAAAGGTAATGTATTTAAAGCCCTGTGAATAATGCATGCATTAGGAATCAGAATGTTCAGAACCTTCAGTTTGCTCTAGAAGTAGACCATCCTGATGATGTATTCCCACACTCCCCCTTCTCTAGTGTACCTCATAGAGAACAGTTTATTCATCAAGGTACTTATCTTAGCATTGGACTAGACCCTATACGTTTGCGAGACGTTGTCGAGGAATTTCTTTGCTATGTTCATATTTGAAAGCCTACTCAGCAGGTGATCTGTAATTGATCTCTTGATGGTCAAATAGCACATCTTGTTTGACCTTTACCAAACTACAAATGGTGCTTTAGCTTCGTCTGAACTTTATGATGTGGGTGTAGGTAATCGATCTCTCACCATGGTCATGTTGATATCTACCATTTCCAGGGCAAACTCCACATCCTCCTTCTACTTCATAACATTGAAACCAGTTAGGGTTCAATGGTGAAACTGTTGTTGCTTATAGAAATGGTGACTACAAAATTGACAATATAAAGATTAGCACAAATGTAGGACAATAGCGACACTCAAAACCACAAATAGTATCTGTATTAAGAATTTCATCACACATATAATGAAACACCTATAGGTTGAATATATAATACGTGTAGATAAAATCTCCACACAAAAGCAATCAGAGTACACACCACTCACTCTTGTGATACTACCATCTGTGGGTGAATAGATCACTCAAGCAATGGTTTCCTCCATCTAATGCTTTTGTGTACATCTCAAAGTCTCATATAAGGCCAATACCTGTAGATAGAATAACCAAATACAAGACCAGAGACATCTCCAAACACATAAGTAGAATAATCAAATACTAATGTGAAAGGCTACTATAGTGACTACATTCTCATCAGTACTCAAAAATCCATAAACATAAGAGATACAATTGTATGTTATCCTCACATTTTATATGGAAATATATATGTGACAATGCACCATCAATAAATGCAAAATCCATATGTACATTCTTATTACCACAAACTAGTGCTGAAAACATCATTAATTAACTTTAATTGAGACTTTAATACAAGACAAATCTTAATCAGAATGAGCATCACGCAATACCAAACACTAAATACACCTTATGAGATACTAAAATTGTATGTAACTCACGTATTTCAAGTTCGAAGCATGAAAATTCACTCAAAAATCATTTTAGTGCACTTTATTTCCTTTTCCTGGAGTTAAAATTTTTTTATTACTAACGTAATAAATCGAAAACTTAAAAAACTTACTTTATGAATTCATCAGACCCAAAAACTGACCCAAAATGACCCGATGCATCATTATAGAAATTCTGAATTTTTTTGAGTTTTTTTTGCCCTATAATATGCTAACGTTAGCATGATGTCATCATGCTAATTGTCATCGTGTTCACGTTAGAATGCGGGTAGGTGTGAGGCACGAGCACCCATATGCTTGTATCTTTATGGCGCGTGTGGTGCACACGCCACCGCCTCTAGCGCATATGCTACACGCACCTGACACATGGCCTATCCCTGCTATGCCACATGTCGGACAGGTGTCGCGTTAGATGCATCACCTCTGCTCCTACATTGTTCACCTGGCACATGCTCCCGATAGTTTTCTATATCCTTGTCCGAAATGGCAATTTTTGGTAAGTTTTTGAGTTGTTTTGCACCTTTTAAAGCTCGTTTTAACCCAATTTTTCCATTCCAAACACATTCAACACATATTCAAACAACCATTTGCAGTTTAAAATGAAAAAATGAATCGATTTCTTTGAGTTCTTTATAGAGAAAATAAAAAACCTTTGTTTTTGTTCACTCGATCATGTAACCACTCTAATACCATGTACAACACGTAACTCGAGCTTCAATTACATGTTCAAGATCGAATGTGAAAGGGAAGAAATGAAGAAAAAATGAGAAATATCTGATTTCACTTCTATTTCTTTCAACGAGCTTTTCGAAACTGAAACGAATCCATTTTTTCGACGATCTTCACAAAATTTGATCACCGGAATGGCGTTAATGTCTTTCTGCAACTTGCTTAACACGTGAACGTCATGACAGGTTAGAGAATTTGAATGTTCACAATTTGCTTAAACAACTGCAGGAGAACTTAACCTTATATATATAACTTCTATATCGAGCTTTCCCATCACAGGCACAATACGAGTCTGCCCCATACCGATTTTCTTCACCGAACTTCAGCCCATTAATTTAGATCCTTTATCGAGCCACTTCATTATCTTTTTTCAGATCAAATTCGATTTACTTAACTATAAATTTATTAAAAATCAAAATTTGTAATTAATTGTTGCCCAATATTTTGAAAATTTACCAACAATAGAAGCTTCAAAGGCGGCGGTGGCTGGTGATGATGTAGCTATTGTATTAGTGTTAGAGACTTAGAAACAGGAGGCAGTGTCTGAACCTCACTGGTGTGGCATCTAACTACATTTGGAGAAGTTGCTAGCCATGACAGACGCGTGGTCGCGTGGTCGGGAGACTCACCTGCATGTTAGCGAAAAACATGATGAGGCGACGATAACTGGACATGGAGCATGATTGGGAGCCTGAGGCATCGCAAGGGCTGGTTGATAAGTAGCTAGAAATTGTAGGCGACGAAAACTGGACATGGAGTCGTGATTGGGAGCTTGTGGCATCGCATGCAAGGGCTGGTAGCATACTTTCTATTTTTAATTTATACTTTTTTTAAAGATAAAAATAAAAATTTGTTTAGTTACTAATATAAATATAGTTATATTTTTATTACCGATGATAATTATATATTAATAAAATTAATTATGTTAATTAACTAAATTTATTTTCATCTCTTATATAATATTTATTAATAAATTTGCAAATTAAAATTTTATTTTAAATATATTTTAATTGTAAAATCAAAATTTATATATTTTGAAGATATTTTAAATTTAATTATATTTATTAATAATTATTAAATTAATTTTATTTAATTTATTACAGAAATTAAATAAATTATTAAATAAAACAAACAAATTTGTACTAAATTTAAAAACAAACGCAAAACACAAAATGCAAAATGCAAAACGTAAAGCGCAAAACAAAAAACAAAAGACATAAATGGAAACAAATATGTCCTCCGTGCTTAGGTTGGTAGGTTTTCATCTTTTGATGAGAATAGGGTTTTTTACAAAAGAAGTGGTGGGTTTGGTAATAAGCATAAGGCGATCCTAGGCTTAAAATAAAACTATCATAGATCCAAACACTAACTATTCTAACCCGTCCTAACGTAGAGCACGACTTATTTAGGGATATAATTAATGTAATCATAATAAAATTATTTTTTATGTGTAATAATGTATTCTAAACTTGAATAAATTAAATTTTATCATAAACAAAAAGTTAACAATTGTTTTAAAATCTCAAATTCAATTCTACAATTAAATCAGTTTTTTCTTAATATAATTAAGATTAATAGTTGAATTGGTTATAAATTTTAGATTTTAGAAAATTTGTTAGTAGGATTAAAATTAATTCTTTTCAATTATATTGAAATTAATTATTTAGACTCCCTAAAATTAGAAAAGTATTTTCTTAGCTAATTAAGATTGATGCTTCTTAGTTAAAGTTTATTTACTTTAATTTGATTGAAATAAATTAAATTTATTATTTTTTATTAGAGAATTTGCTAAGTTGTTTAAGATTTTGAAATTAATTCCTTTATATTAAATGTTAATGAAGCTTAAATTAGAAACATTGTTTTGTTTTGTAGTTAAGACAGTAAGAAGCTGACTAGAAGTGAATTTCGAAGGAGTTAACGTAACAGAAGCTAAAAAATTAGAAGTTTGTTTGATGTAAAGAGTTCTTAAGATTGAGTGTGCCTACTTAAGCTCGTCTCTGGTTCAAAAAAAAAAAACATAAACAAAATCTAACATGATATAAAAGCATCTAATTAGGACATCATGAGGGTAGCTAGTTTCTTCAATGGTTTATATTAGCTAGTTTTCTTTTTCTTGGCCGAAGGAACTGAAAGCCATTGGTATGCTTGATTTCATGAGACTTATTAAAGGAGATTAAGTGTAGTTTAATTTTTCAAATATTGATTGTTCTTCTGTATTCTTGGTATTATTGTTTTGATTTACTGCTAAGGTGCACATTATTGGGTGATTGAAATGATTTATACTGCATCCGTAATTGTCTAGTTTCTTTAATTAACAGTATCATTTAGGAACTATAATTCTTAGGAAGAACAATCATCTCAATTACAGGTAGCACTATGTGTTATTTGGTTTGTCTGTTTGTTTTTCTAATGATTAAGATTAGTTGTTAACTAAAATTTAGGTCGTATCTAAATTTTGCTAGTTTCCAAGAATTGAGTGAAATACATGCTTTTGCTCGATGACTCATATAAAAAACTAATAATCTAAAATTATCACTATGGATATCTATTAGAATAATTGGTGATTTTTAGTGTCGATGAATGAATGAAATACTAAAGGTAAAAGGGATCATAAGCTAATGCTTGTGAAATATTAAAGATATCCATTATTATATATAAGAGTTGATATTTGAGTTCAAGGTCATATAGATATTAACTTTAGAAGTAAATCCTAATTAAGCTATATTTTATTTGGAAAAATATTATTTTGAGATCGGAAGGGTTCTAATATAGCAGTCATTGCTAATCAAGCCAAAATACATTTTTCATTTAATAAAAATGATTAATTGAATCAAGAAGTTCTTTAATAAACTTGGAATAGTTTCTTATATTGTCCAAATAGTAATGTACTACATAATATTAAAGATATTATGCAAGTAAAAGGAGTTAAGATCTTATTAAAGATCCATGTATTTATGTATTTCTCTTAATTATAATGATAATTGAGATAAAAATTGTAATATTTAAGTAAGTGCTCAATATAGAGAATCTTGTAGAATCCTTTTACTAAAACATTATATAGTAGCGTGATCGTCATATGGTATTATAGTGTAAGATACTTAAATGATTAGCTTAGTGCAAGTGGGAGACTATTGATTTATACCTTACAAACAATTAATTGATTGTAGTTTAGTTACATAACATGCATAGACATTCATTATCTCACACATATTTAGATGTATATGATAAACTTCATGAGATAAATATATATTGTAAATAAAATTACGATGAGATTATAATTATGAGATTTATATTGCATTTATATATTATTCCTAAATTGCTCTTAGTTATTATTCTATTAAAACTTGACATTAATAGAGCAAAAAAAAACTAAAACATGTTATATTTCTTCCTTATAAAGGAAGTAGTCAATCTTATAAACTAAATTATGGAGATATTTAAACAAATGTATGTGTGCTTGTTATATAACAAGTTTACTCAACTGACTCTATATGAGAATTCCGTTTAGAACATTACTTGTCTGTTTATGGAAATTCTCATTGTAATCTTTTGACTTGAGATTTTCAAATTATCTCATATAGGGATTGTTATGATTTGATACTACTGATAGTCTATTCTAGTTAATGGTAGTTTAGTCGGTAGTCCTTAGATAAAGTGATCAATATAGTATTCATCATCTTAAAGTGATTAAGGAGAATATTTTGTTATTATCAATTAGTATTAATTCAGGAAATCCTTAGCCAAGGTATAATGACACTTTGTAAAATAGTTTACATATGTCAATAATAAAAACAATTACTAATGATAGAGAACTAATATGATTGAAAGCAAATAGAGTAAACATTGTTTCATGCTTTGTGTCTAGTTAGAATATTGTATGATAAAAGATTAAATTATACTAAAAAGTCATGCACGGAAAGGTTAGTCAAAACTACTTTAATATTTATAAATATTTGAGTAGTCATGATGCAATATTAGACACAGTCATGATCTACAAATATAAATGATTTAATTTGGGAATTAAAAACAAATTAAAGGAATTTAATTTATCTAATCATGAATATGATTTAAGGTTATAATTTATATTCATTGCCAATATATTTGAGAATTTAATGGGTCACACACAAAGAATTAATTAAAGAGACAAAAGGAGTTTTAATCAAGTTAGACTTGATTGTAAAATTTGAGAAACTTTATGATTAAATACAAGATGTTTAATAAATGAAGATCAATGTGAGGTATTAAATCTTATTTAGACATAATTGTTATTTAAGTAAAATTAATTAAAGTTCTAATTTAATTTTAATTTTAATTAAAGTTTTATTTCAATTAAATTAATAACATGTCCAAAACTATTATATATAAGCTTAGACTCTAAAAGAACTAGCATTTCTTGCCTAACTCTCTCAACAACAATTGTAAAGTTCTCTTACTATGTTTTGGATAATGTTTAGAGACTAGACTTTTGCGACTCTAATGGTTAAGATGAACTAATTTTATAAACAGTTCGAAAGATACGACAATAATATATCAAGTTTCAGATATAAATTATGATTCATACTTTTTTAATATTTTATATGTTAAACATGTTTTTAGTAATCTTGACTTTCAAGAAATCATACAAAAATGTTTCATCCTCATTCTGCTGTACACGGGACACATCCTACCCTGATTTTCCAAATCACCTTCCACGTAAGTACTACATTTTAATTGTACAAGCATTTGGGTAATTTGTGAACTTTTTAAAAGATAAGAAATTTGAACAAAAACAATGATAATAACAGTCAATCGCTCTTCTCCTTAGCTACACCAGTTGTATATACTAAAATCACGTAATTACAGTTATCTCCAAACTTTGCTTAGGACCAAATTTCTTTTCTCAGTGATCGATCTTAAAAGAATATTCTTTCACATTGTGTCTATGCGTTCATGCATGTTTAAACTACATTTATTATGATTACAGACACAAAATCTTTATTACCAGTGTGAACCTAAAACTAATCAATTAGTTTTCTGGTGTTAATTAAAGGAAATGAGATCGCCATTTCATCACATAAATTTAAGCCTGGACTTACATTATTCAAACCATCATTGGGACAAATCAACGTATGATACAAAGTAAAAAGTTACTATTCTAAGTGGGTAGATGCTTTAAGCTCGCTTTTGTTGCCCCTTTATTTGTTCTCTCACATGATCGATCCATTCGTAGTCAATTGAAACCAGCTGATTAAGCACCTATTTGGTTGAGCTCTTGGTATGTGGAAAAGTACTTTTTTCTACCACAAAAGCTATTTTAAGGAAAAAAATGAGTGTTTGGCTGTAAACTTCAAAAGCATTTTTGAAGTAGAAATAGCTTTTTTAAAAGATAAAATATAGCTTTTTCAAAAGCTCAAATTTGGAGCTTTTCAAAAAAGTTCTTTATTTTAGCTTTTTCGAGTAGACATTTTTGCGTCACTTACGTATATATCGAAAGTTAAAAGTGACTTTTGTGTTTCTTTGGTTTTGTTCTGTTTACAAAAATTCATCTTCTCAAACATGCAGCAAGAACTCATCTTTTCAAGACACCCACGGATCAACTCACAGGTTAGTTTTTTTTTTGGTATTCATTTTCCTCATCCTGATTTTTTTGTCCTCCTCCTTAAATACTATTTTAATAAGTCTGCGTTTAACACAGATGAAGGTATGCGTTCGTTCATCTGCGTTGAACGCAGACCTTTGTATTCGTTCAACGCAGATGTTACGTCTGCATTTAACGCAGAATGCAGACGAAGGTTTGCATTGAACATACCTTCGTCTGCGTTGCGTTAAACGCAGATGAATGTCTGCTTTGAACGCAGACAACGTCTTAAACGCAGACGTTGTCAATGAATTCACATTCTCGTTTCTAACAAAACCAGCTATCAATGAATTCCATGTAACTACGATCTTGTTTAGCATTAGACCAAAAATTTTAGAAGCCATTACTTGTTTGCCTAACTTCATATACATGTCTATAAGGGCATTAAAAATACTGTCCCAGCATTGTGAACATGCTGAGGCTACATTTTTCAAGAGAAAAATGACCCATTTGAGAACATGCTGAGGCTACTGACAGCATTGTGACCCTATTAGGTCTTACCATGTTGGTTCATATTATCCAATACATGAAGAGCTTCTGTAGGCAGCCCATTGTGTACATAAATTGACATTGTCGTATTACCACAATTATGCACCTTAACAAATTCATGAATTGTCCATTTCTCATCTGACCTTCTCTTCACATGCATAATGGTTTTGCAGTATTCTTTTTGTCTCTTATGTTGCCCTCTTGAATTTTCTAATACTGTGATTCCATCAAACCCATGAGTGAAGATGCTAGTCCCTTACAGTAGTTATCTAGTTATTTTAAGTGCACTCAATGATTCAAAGTAGGCATGTAA
>JANQAP020000048.1:5951556-5964943 GCA_026874005.2 Erythroxylum coriaceum | reverse complement strand
GGAATGGAGGCTAATCAAATTTGGAATGTATATATGGAAGTGGTTGAGACAATGTAACCACACTGATTTTGAGAATGGACATGTAAAAAATAGGTGGTTAATAGACTCATTATCTAAAGAACAGAGAGAGCAATGGTTAGGGATATAAGAAAAAGGGATCTTATCCCTTGTTTGTAGCTTATCAAGGAAAGCTAACCACAAGATGAAGGAATGTCGCGAGTTTGTATTTTTCTGCCACACTAGTTTATGCCAAGGCACACACAGCATAGGAGGTCTCAAAAATTTATAAGTTGAGGCATTTGTGTAGTCTTTTGAGTGGCTAGCAAGCCATTCCAATCTATCAGATTGGGTATAATCAGGTAAGTACCTTGGTGGTTCTAGCATACAAATGATCTCATTTGTTGAAGCTTAACAGCACCATCCATTGTCTTCTATAACATCTGCTACTTTTGCATTCATCGGTTGGTTAGATCCATTAATCACTCTTAGTGTGGAGAGATCCTTTAGGATACCTCTCGGATGCCAAGGGTCCTGCCATAAGAGAGTAGAAGTCCCATTGCATATCCTAAATCTAAATTGGTTCCCAATGATATCTCTAACATGAAGGATCTTTCTCTAACTCCAAAAACTGTTATTTGTCAGGAGAGCACTCCAGAAATTTTTCCATCTAAGGATAATGGTATGTATCCACTTAATCCACAAGGATTCCCTATTATTAAAAAGGACCCAGATTCCTTTTTCTAACAAGACATAATTCCAAGTTGGCAAATGTTTAATCCCTAGACCACCCTCCTTTTTAGATCTACAAAGGTCATTCCATTTAACTTTTACATGAGCTTTGGACTCCACCTTCCCAAACCATAAAAAGTTTCTAAGTTTGGACTCTATTTCTTTAAGAATGGAGGAGGGAAGTATGAAATGATCGGACCAAAAAACCTGAAAAGTAGAAAGGACTGAGATAACCAACTGAAGTCTACCTGCATAGGATAAAGATTTATGGGTCCATTTGTTTACCCTGGAATCAATTTTCTCTAGAAGTGGCAAGCTGTCTCTCCTAGACAATCTACCTGTGATCAGAGGAACTCCCAGATACCTCATAAGAAAATAACCTTTTTTAAGCCCAGAGATAGTTTCCATCTGGAGGGTCATATGATCCACATCAGGGGACAAAAAGAACTAACTCCTACTAAGATTCATGTCCAGTCCAGAAAAGTCTGAGAAAGTGCTTAAGCAATTAAGCAGAGTATACACCGAAGTCAAATCAGCATGACAGAACAATAATAGGTCGTCAGCAAATAAGAGATGGGAAAGTTTAAGAGCCTTACACCTCCAGTGGTACTTAAAAGAAACACTATCAGAAACTGAGACATTCAGACCCCTAGAGAGCACTTCCATATAGATAATAAAGAGATATGGAGATAGAGGATCCCCTTGTCTTAACCCTGATTTACCATTAAAAAATTTAGTTGGGGATCCATTGATCAGGATAGAGTATGAGGGAGAGGTAACACACTCTTCAATCCACTTGATAAACTTTGGGGGGAGGCCTACAGCTAAGAGCACATTTAGGAGAAAATCCCATTGGATAGAATCATAGGCTTTTTCCAAATCCACTTTAAAAGCGCATCTTTTATGATTATTAGTAAGGTCGTAGTACTTAAAAATCTCTTGAGCTAAAAGGATATTGTCCCCTATACAACGGTTCTTAATGAAAACACTTTGATTAGGGCTAACAATGTGGGGTAGTATCTCTCTGAGTCTATTGGCCATGATTTTAGTGATCACCTTATAGATCATATTACAATAGGATATAGGTCTGTAATCCAAAATAGTGGAAGGATGAGTCTTTTTCGGAACTAGAGAAATAAAGGTTGAGTTAAGCTCTTTGAGTAGCCTCCTATATTGAAAAAAATCCTAAATGGCCCTAGTGACATTATCCCCAATGATGGACCAAGTTTTTTTAAAGAAAAATCCATTAAAACCATCCGGTATAGGGGCCTTATGAGGATTGAAGGATGTGAAAACCTCCCTAATCTCTTGCTCAAAGACTTCAGCTAAGAGGTTGTTTCTAAGGTTGCCAGGAATCGGATAAGGGAAAAGAGCATCCACATACTCCTTAGAGGAGCCTAGGTCTTTCTTATTCCCAATGGAGTTTTTGAAAAAAACTAGGAACTGTTGTTTGATTTCTTCTAAGTCAACAATCCTTTGATCATTTCCTACCACTAAAGAATGAATGTTGTTGCTATTTCTATTTGCTAAAAGAGAATTGTGGAAGAACTTGGTGTTTCTATCCCCCTCCCTGGCCACTTAATCCTGGAAGATTGTTTATAGAAAGACTCTTGATCAATTAATGCTTTAATCAAGTTAGAGATGGCCTCATTTTCCCCTGTTACCAGATAAGTCGTCCAATTAGCCAGAAGTCTCGTTTGGTCTTGGATATTTCGAAGGATAGTTTGACAAGACTCAACCCTAACATTTACATCCTTTACCTGATCTGAGTTTAAGGATTTAAGAGCTTTTTTGACTAATTTAAGCTTAGAGACCACACAAAACATAGGAGTTCCCCGAACATGTGAATTCCAAACATCCTCTATGATCTGAAGGAAATTTGGCTAGGAGGCAAGGAAATTGAAGAACCTGAAAGGGGAGGACCTCTTCGTTAGGGAAGATAACGACCTAATTACTGGAGCATGGTCTGAAATGTTGGGATTATGAATCTCTCCATAGGATCTAGGAAACCTAGTACTCCATTCTGAATTGATAAGGGCTCTATCCAGTTTTCTTGCAATGTGGAGGTCACCAGATTGTTTATTAGTCCAGGTAAAACTAGGACCGCTAGAATTTAAGTCAAACAACCCACAATCCTGCACACACTTCCTAAAGTCATTCATACCATTAATGGCCGAGGAGCTAAGAGGTACTTCCTCATGAGAAAACAGTATAACATTAAAGTCCCCAACTATAATCCATGGATGACTCCCAACAATGAGTTTAATATTTGACAGGGCAGACCAAAGATTTTTCCTATGATTCAGATTATTAGACCCACAAGCACAAGTGACAAAAAAAACTGAAGCACAATTTATAGGGGTCATCTCCAAATGAATCAGTTGATCATTTGTAACTAAAGGAGAGCACGAGTACCGATCTGGGTTCCAAGCTATTACTAATCTAGCACAAGAAGCTTGAACTAAATTACTGAAGAACTGCCATCTAGGAAACATAGAAGTGCAAATTTTATTCAATAGGAAACAAGACTTAACCTTAGATTCTATCAAACACACAAAAGAGACAGGCAATATCTTAAGAAAAGATTTAACAACTAGCTGTTTTTTTAGGTTGTTAAGACCCCTTATATTCCAAAAACCTAAATCCATCACAAAAACCATCCAAAACCCCTACTTACCATTCCCTCCTAGGTTTCCTGCTCTTCCTAACAGTAAAAACCCCATCTGCCCCTCCCCCCAAACTCGGATTCTGAGAATCATTAGAGCTAGTAAGAACCAAGTCAGATATAAGAGAGGGAATAAGACTACTTACTTGACTCACACCAGGACAGTCTGCATCTTCAAGATAACCTTTAGAATCATCCTGCTTTTGTTGAATTTCCTTGCCCTTACTTTGTTCCTCGAGTATTTTAGAAGGTCTGCTTATCTTAGGATTGTCCTGATCCGTGTCCTTACTTTGCTCCTGCCCATGCTCCTGAGGATGGTCTACACTTTGTTCTTTAAGGTTTTTTGAGAGGCTACTCTTCTGAGGACTTACTCGGTCCTGTTCATTACTTTGCTTCTGCCCACTCTCTTGAAGATGGTTATCACCTACAAGTAGTGTGATAATCTCCTTCTCCAACTCTTGTTGTCCTAGTTTCAAACATGCGTCTTGTAGGTTTCCACTCCTTCTTTTGTATATAATTGTCAGGCTTCCATTCATATTATATCTGAATTTCCTCAAATGAAACTTGTCCTTCATCACTATAAGTGGCCAACTGAAAAGACAAAGGCTAAGTCTTCTCCAAATCCAACTCTACACACAGTCTGGCATATATAATTCTAGACATCCTAGCTGTTTGGGTATCCATAAACAGAGGATGCCCCACTGCACTAGCTATCGTACTCAACCCTTCAGTGTTCTAGTATTCATATGGAATATCGTAGAATCTAGTCCACACCGGTGCATACCTAATCTCCTTTTGCTCACTGACATTCAAGCTCCATTTCCTTAAGAATAAAGGCTTACCTTGGATATGCCAAGGGCCCTTCTCCAATACCTCATTCAGATCCACCTCCGAATCAAACTTGAACAGAAACTTATTTGAACCAGTAATCAGGGTTTCAGTTAATCCAAAGGTTAACCAAGATTTCGAAAGAGTTCGCTTAACCACAGGGTAGGCAAGATGCTTACCTATGAAGAAACCTATCAGAGCATGTCAAAGTTTGGCTGCTCCTTTCTGCGCTAACTCTTGTGGAGGGATGACGAAAATTTGGTCCTCCTTTATCTCCGCGGGGTAATAGGCCAGAGCCTTACATTTGATGATTCCTTCACTAACTCAAATACTACTGATTTCCATGTTTTTGGAAGAGCTGTCATTGACACACTTTGGTTGTGAGTATCTGAGGGATTCTCTTGATCAAAAGACTTTCCAGTCTGATTTGTCCCTCCTCTAGGTGTTTGAATCTTAATAGGAGTAGGAGGAATTTGAAGGTTCGGATTTACATTTTGGGTCAGGTTAGGGTTTGGGGAGAGTGTCGAAGAATTGGGTCTTGGTGATGATGCAGTCATTTGGCCTAGGGGGACACGAGACGAGGAAGGGGAAAAAGAAGGTGTAGTCATGAAGTAGAAGGGAGTAAAACTGCCAGCGATCTTCGAAGTTATGACAATTACGCTACGCTCGCTCACATCGCATTGCTCACATTGTTCGCTCATACTATACCAAATTCAAAGCCTTGTGGGACGAACTTCAGATGTTCGAAAAGGTCCCAAGATGTAGCTGTGGTACAAGAAAGGAGTTTGCTATTGCAAGGGAGCAACAAAAAGTCCATCAGTTTCTTCTCGGACTCAATAATGAGTTCAAAACGGTACGCTCGCAGATTTTAAATTATGAAATTCTTCCATCTCTTAGCAAGATCTATGCGATGGTAATCTATAAAGAGAAATAACATGGAATAATCGTTCCAACAGTGGAAGCAACAGCTCTTACCGCCAAGGTCGATCCTAACAGTGTCAGTGGTCTTAATCGAACTCAAAAACGGTGTGATCATTGCAATAACACATGACATACAAAGGTCAAATGCTTTCAATTAATTGGGTATCCTCCAATTGGAAGCAAAAACATAAAATTGATCAAAACAACAGTAGGTTCACCTCAGGAAATCGAAATCTATCTACTGGTGTGAGCTATAATCATTCTTCCTTCTATGATCATTCCACTTCAAAGCCTCGTCCTTCCTTCGCCCATGTTGCTGCTATTTCGACCAATAACAATGATTCTTCACCGATCTCAGGCCTTTCTATAAGTCAATACACTCAATTGATGCAAATTCTAGATGGAAATTCATTGAACTCGGCCAATCACGCTGGTAAGCAATATTCCGATTCTAATACATGGATAATAGATAGTGATGCATCTGATCATATCGTTGGATCAAAAGCCTTGTTGAATAATGCAAATCATGTTCCACATCATACCACTGTTAGCATACCAAATGGTAATATCCTACCTATTACTCATGTTGGTTAAATTAATTTATCATCTGATATTCAACTTTCCAATGTTCTATGTGTACCAGATTTTAAATGAAATTTGTTGTCCGTAGGAAAACTCACTAAAGACCTTGATTGTGTAGTTATTTTTGTTGTTGACTTTTGTATTTTTCAGGACCTCAAAACGAGGAAGTTGAATGGCTCGGGTAAATTACAAGACGGTGTTTACAAGTGCACTTTTCATAAGCACACTGCTGTCTTTTCTTCCTCTCATGCTTCGAGCACAAATCTTTGGCATCAACGCCTAAGACATGCATCATTACCTAGGATTAAGCAAATTTCTAGTATTGATATCGTTGTTCCATCTGATTTTGTTTGTGATATTTTTCATAGGTACAAACAATCTCGTATGCCTTTTCCTTCTAGCATTAATAAAAGTACACGATGTTTTTCTCTTATACATTGTGACATTTGGGGACCATACGTAACACCTTCTTTAAATGGTTCACATTATTTTCTTACTATTGTTGATGATTTTTCTCGTTGTACTTAGGTGTATCTTATACGTTATAAGTCTGAGACGTATAAATACTTGCTCTTATTTTGTCAAATGGTTAAAACTCAATTCTCTATGGATATTCAAAAAATACGTAGGGATAATGGTGGTGAATTCACTTCTCATGCTCTTAAAGATTTTTATTTTACTAATGGCATTTAGTTACAAACTTTATGCGCTCACACACCCCAATAGAATGGAGTTATAGAACGTAAACATAGACATGTCCTCGATGTAGCTCGTGCCTTACATTTTCAAGCCAATCTTCCTCTTCATTTTTGGGGAGAATGTGTCCTTACAACAGCTTATTTGATCAATCTCACTCCAACAATGTTGCTGTCCGGTAAAACTCTGTATGAAATCCTCACTGGTAAGATACCAAAATATGATCATCTTCGCGTTTTTGGTTCATTATGTTATGCCCATAACCATATTTCACCTCGTGATAAGTTTACCTCTCGTGCATCTCGTTGTGTTTTCATCAGATATCCTTATGGTAAGAAAGCCTACAAACTTTACAATTTGGACACAAATCAATTTTTAATTTCTCGTGATGTCGTATTCCATGAGCATGTGTTTCCTTTTGCTATTATATCTGCAGCCTCATCACCTAATATGTTGTTGCCATTACCTTTATATGAACAAGACATTGGTATTGAGATTCAAAATCAGCTAACACCTGAACTTTCTACCAATGATCCCAACACCACCCCCATTGAAAACAACAATCCTACTATCTCTATCACTAAACCTACTCTTCCAATTAGACCCAAAAGACAACGACATGTATCAACCAAATTACAAGGATTTTCCTATGATATTCCAGCATCTTTAGATCTAACTCCTTCTGTCAATTCAGGTATTGCTCATCCTCTTTCTTCTGTAATTTCTTATGTACGCTTTTCTTCATCACATCATGCCTTTTTAGCGGCCATCTCCTCCACAGATGAGCCAATACATTTTTCACTGGCTTCTAACGATCCTCGCTGCACAAAGTTATGCGTGCTGAAATTGTAGCCTTTGAAGCGAACCAAACCTGGACTCTTGAACATCTCCCTCCAGGAAAACAAGCAATTGCTTTAAATTTGGTCTACAAAATTAAATATAAATCAGATGGCACCATCGAGCGTTTTAAAGCACGATTGGTTGCTAAAGGATTCACTCAAATCGAAGGAGTGGATTACTATGAAACTTTTGCTCCGGTCACCAAACTTACCACCGTTCGTTGCTTATTGGCTCTTGCTGCTATTCGCAATTAGGATTTACACCAGCTTGACATTAACAATGCTTTCCTTCATGGTGATCTCCATGAAGAAATATACATGAAGGTGCCATAAGGTTTTCGTCACCTCAGTGATTCACGTGTATGTAGGCTACGGAAGTCTCTCTATAGTCTCAAATAGGCCCCACGGCAATGGTTAACCAAATTCACATCCTTCTTAACTGACATTGGATTAACGCAGTCCAAGGCTGATCACTTCTTATTCACATCACGCACCAATGAACATTTCATAGTCGTCCTCATCTACGTGGATGATATTATCATTGTTGGCAACAATGATAGTAATATTACTATGCTTAAATCCAAACTTTATAATCAGCTCCACATCAAAGACCTTGGATCTTTAAAGTACTTCCTTGGCCTTGAAGTGGGCTCGATCTCCCGTAAGTATTGTTATTTCCCAACGTAAATATGCTTTAGACATTTTGCAGGAAACAGGATTACTCGCTGCCAAACCTGCTGCCTCTCTAATGGAGCAAAAGCACCAATTGTCAGCTGACATAGGCGATCTGTTGGATAATCCTTCACAATGCCTTCGGCTAGTTGGATGACTACTATACTTGACCATTACATGACCTGACCTTAGCTACTCTGTTCAAATACTGAGTCAGTTTCTTAATGCTCCATGACAACCTCATCTTGATGCTTCCAAAAGAGTCCTTCGTAATATCAAAGCATCTCCTGGCCAAGGCCTTCTTTTATCAAGTTCCAATCCTCTTCAACTCAATGCTTTCTACGATTTTGATTGGGCTAGTTGCCCTACAACAAGGCGATCCACCACAGGGTACTTTATTTGCTTAGGCCACTCTCCTATCTCTTGGAAGTCCAAGAAACAGACAACTATTTCACGGTTATTCGCTAAGGCAGAGTACCGAGCTATGGCACATATAACCAGTGAATTAATATGGCTACAACATCTGTTTTCAGACTTGTGTCTCTCTTTTTCGACAGCCACCAAACTCTACTATGATAATCAGTCTGCCATGCATATCGCGGCTAACCCAATCTTCCATGAACGTGCCAAGCATATCGAAATCGATTTCCATTTCATTCGTAAACATATTCAGGCTGGAAAAATACAAACATTCCATATTTCATCTAAAGCACAACCTGCAGACCTTTTTACCAAAGCTCTCAGACGCAACCAATTCCACATGCTTTTATCCAAGTTGGGCATTACGAATCTCCATGCTCCAATTTGAGGGGGCGTATTAACGTTAATATCTTAATTGATCTTATTGTACATATATTTTAATTTCCTTGATTATCTTCATTAGCCTTGTATAGAACCAACGACTCCAAATCTCTTATTCTTCTCCTCAATTTATGTATAGCCTAACGTTAACCTCGTTGACCTTATTGTAATACTTGTTGTATTTAAGGTTTCGAATAATACAGTAAAAGTAGCTTATATCCTATATCACTTTCTTCACAGATTTCCAAGCTATCAAGATGTGTGAAGCGATAAAGCCACAACAAATGTGGAGAACGAATGCATAAAACTCACTGGTATTGACAAATGATAACTTTATCCAATTCATTGTGATTCCTATTAGGGTTAAGATGACTTTTGTTCTTGATTCCTTGTTAAATGGGAGGAAGGAAGAGGATGGATTGCCTGTGGACAACTTCTAAATGTCATTTTGAAAAGAGGAACATAGGGAAACGGACTGCTGAATAATTTCTCATTGAGCCCCCAAAGGGGGGGCCTTAAAGTGGAGTAAGGACTAAATAATTCATACAACCACCACGTTCTACTTATGCAACTCTTATGTAATAATGTACGAATTTTATTCCCAAATTGCATGATTAGGATTTGAATTTATGACATGGGACAACCGAGGCTAAAACCTAATAGCCCTAATATCACTAAACCCTAAAAAGAATCCTTAAAAGAGAGTGAGCATCAAATCACTTCTACAACGAAAAGTCAATTATTCAGGTAAGGGATTCTGACTTGGAATGCATTTGCACCCACAAATGCGGTTGGGAGTGATCGAGTTCCGTGCTCTCCTTTTATGCCACTTCTTGATGGTTTTAGCATATTCTCTATTCATTGTTAGAAGGAAACGAAACAAACCATCTTTTTGTTGATTCTTTTTTGTTCTAGTGGGAAAGGTTAACCTCTACTAAATTTTGAACTCTAATATTAATGTTAAACCTGCTAGTTTTCCTCTAGATTGAAAGTACTCCATTGCTACGTCGTAAAAGTCTCAGAACACAACAGCATCAACATATCAAATATACGGATACCCACCAAATCTAATGTTTTCAAGCTGACACTTGTAATTTTATTAATTGAGCTCAACAATTTTATGGTATATCAGATATGCAGCAAGGTTCCTTCAACACGAGTAATACCGATTATTGTAACTAATAGTTGCCCAAACCCAGACCGTAAACAATCACGTAGTTAAGGGCTCTTGTTATTCATATCCGACCCAGTTGTTTCGCATTCGAACTTGTTCTGGGCAAGTCTTCCCCAATGGGCGTTACCATACCCGGATGTCCACCAACCATACCCGTACTTGCATTTCTAACGCCATAATATACAGCTTGATTCACTCCGTCCGAAGGTACTACCCTGGCAGCCTCGTACGGATCTAACGACGTCAACGGCCTGACGGGCATCGCTCCATATACCTGACCCATACCCGGCACCTGTTGATGATACCCAACTGGTACTTGGCCCGTTGGTATCTGGTACGATTGTACTTGAACAGCTTGGACCGGAACATTTCCGTGTGGAACTGGTCCAGGAACATAATAAACTGGTATCTGTTGCATAGGCGGTCCCGAATAATGAGAATCCGATACATAATGCATCACATTGGCACCCGGATACCCGGCTGATTGCGTCATCTGGGGCTGCGAGACAACCCCAACCGAACTTTGCTTCGGTTGAAAAGTTAAATCCGGCTTTTCGGGTTTGGTCTTAACGGGTGGAAGGTCCGGAATGGAAGGGACCATTGGAGCTGTAGACGAAGTGGAGCAATACGGAGAAGCAACAACCGGGGCAGGAGAACCGTGGTCCGATGCCGACACGTTGTCCTGCAAAACAAGTCGAGACTTGGCTCTTGGCTCACGAGGAGGAGGAGGAGGAGGAGGCTGGGTCTCATCGGAATTATCCAACCCGAATAAGTAATCGGGTACTTCGGAGACAATGGAGGATGCTTCAGATCGTCCTCGCTCAAGCTGAGAGCTGGTGTTAAGAGCATCCAGGAACCAGTGCTCGCGATTCGTGGAGCCGTCTAAAAGCGAGCTGATGCTACTAGGACGGGACTCCTCTCCTTTAGGGAACAAGAAGAGTCGGAGCCGAGCTGAGCGTGGGTTCTGATTGTGGAAGACGCGGTCGTACTCTTCCATCATGTTCTCTACGTCCTCATCAGTGGTGACAGAGATCAAAGCGTCGAGATCTTCATTGGGTAGCTGATACTTGACGCTCAAGTTTGCAATACCTGACACCAATATATAACACCTTATATAGTTCTAAATTATATAGTTTCTTGACGCTCAAGTTTGCAATACGTGACACCAATATATAACACCTTATATAGTTCTAAATTATATAGTTTCACTTCAAGCTCGAAGCTGTAATGGGCCTCTTCATATAAAAACTGTTTTCTGATTGGGGGGTGTACCAGAGAGCTTGGAGAGTTGGGTCAGGAGGGTGGAGAAAGTGGTGGAGTGATGGATAGCGACGATGCGAGTGTCGCCGCCGACATAGCGGAGTTGATTGTCGTGAGGACGAGGAAGAATCTTGCCACCAAAACTACACATGAATCGGAAACGTGGATCGTGGGTGGATACGTAGTGGTCGGACCTGGGTGAAGATGCCATGGAGTCGTTGGCGCCGCCGCAGTCCAGCTCTGACGGGTGAAATGATGCCATTTTCACTTTCTTCTGGTGTATTAGAATTGGAAGAAAAAGTTGGTAGCTTTAATCAGTTTCTGTCAGAACGAAAAAGAAATTAGTAACAACGATAACAGTAAAGAGGAAGGAAGAGGAGAGGACACAAAGTGGTCAGGTGGAGGTCAGGGTGCGGGGGGTGGATGTTGGATTCTCGGCTAATATAAAGAATCACAGCTTTGGATTCTAGTAAGGTCATTGGCACTGTAAAACCGTATGAACTGTAAAGATCCAAGAGAGAATGTCTGCTGCTATCCCACTTTATCGAGTGAATCTCTGTCTGTCATGAACCAGGATCACAGCCGCTGACCTGGCGGAACCAAAAATGGGACTCTAAGGTTACAGGTCTTCTGATATGCCAATATAACATGTTCCCGACCTCATAGGGTAATGTCTCATTTGATATGACATAAGCATAACATTTTTGCATGTATGTGCCGCCTTTATACAGAATAGTGGTGGTGGAGGTTTGGGCGGTGGGATTGCATATATATATAGGTATATATATTGGGTTTTGGTCAAGCACAATAATGGTAGATTGGTAGGGCACATTTTCTTTTTCAGCTCACTCTCTTTGTCAAGATTCACATCAAAAGTCGGCATTGGCCAATTGGGATGAAGATCATATTATGTCTATTGTTGGAAAGCTATAACCATCAATTGATACTATATATAATCGTAACAAGTGGTGTTTCTAATAATAGTTCAATTACATCATAACAAAGTAAATAATTGATAACCAGGTCTCTTTTTAAAAACAATATTTCATATATACACACACAAATATATATATACGAATATATAGTATACACGGTGAGCTATTAACTTCATGTGGGATGATGTAATTGAGAGGTGGTTCTATACCTATCGAAGGCACAAATTTATATATAGCTTTGATTGTCAGTTCCTACCAAAATTAAGCGTGGTAGCATCACTTCACGAGCTCAGTGCTTTTTAGATTTTATTATAATAAAAATATAAAAAACTATTTACTACTGCAAATAGTATTTTAAGTTTGATTAGTTATTCACATCATTATTTATTTTACTAAAAGGGTAAAATAAACGTCAAATATTTTGCTTGCATATAACTTTATTTTAAACTCCACGAAATTGAATATTCTAGTCATGCGCAAATTAAGATTGTTAATTGGTGTATGAAAAAAAATAGCCATGTTAAACTTATATAATGTATGTAAAACCATTGAAGGTTTGTTATAGGTAACTTAAAATGATGTGTTTTTTTATAAATATGTATGCTACAATGCAACAGTAATTATGATAATTATAAATTTAATTAAAATAACTTGTCTTGAAATCATTCAAATGATACTTCTAATAGTTTATGTAAATAAGTTCACTACAACATATAGGACATTTAGCGACATATTTAAACATTGCAAAAGAATAACCAATCGTTGCAAATTAGTATGGGCGACAAAAAATTATAGTCACCCAAATCGTCGCTGAATTCCGGTAGCAAATTAACATCTGCGACGTTTTCATGGAATCGTCGCAAAAACTTGTTTTCGAAAAAAATGATTCGTCAGTAAACAGTATAAGCGACGATACCAAAAACTTCGTGGATTGTTTTGTGCGACGTTTATATTTCGTAGATAAAACTTTTGACCTGCTAAATCCTATTCGTAGGTAATTATTTTTAATGACGATTTTATTTTTGTAGCAGAATAGTGTTAGCTACTAAATTTTTGTTGACGTTTCTTAAAAGTAGGTAAAAAAATTTTATGACGAATTAGCATTTCGTAGCTAATAGGATTTTGTGACGATTTTATTTTGGTAGCAAAATAGTTTTAGCTACTAATTTTTTTTGTAGCACAAGGTTTTTAGGGACGTTCTGTATATATAGCTAATGACCTTTTGTGACGAAATTTTTTAGTAGCTAATATTATTTAGTCACAAAATTTAATTTTTAATTTAATA
>JANQAP020000048.1:5623764-5651143 GCA_026874005.2 Erythroxylum coriaceum | reverse complement strand
CCATTGGGTAATCTGAACCCTTCCTATTGAAGATTTCGAGACCCAAATTCGACTCCTCCTTTCCCCTTTAATTACGCTCCAAACCATTCCTTCATACAATAAATGCTCTAAAACCCTTCACTCAATTCACTTCGCTCTCTCTCTCTCTCTGTTCACAATACCAGCAGCTAAACTGTTTCCTTTTTCCGTCTCGTTCCCGATAAAGCTTGTGACTTGCCCGGAAAGTTCGGGGAAAGCAGGTACCTTTGCAACAATGGAGGGCGATGAACCCTTGCCCGACCATCTACGTTGCAAAAGAACTGACGGTCGACATTGGCGGTGCAACAGAAGAGTCATGGAGGACAAGAAGCTCTGCGAAATCCACCATCTTCAAGGCCGTCACCGACAGTACAAGAAGAAAGTGCCCGAATCGCTTAAATTGCAGAGGAAGAATCGGAAACCGACAGACATTTCAGGTTCTTCTATTCGAGGCGTTGAAATTAGGGCACAAAAAGATTCCAAATTGGTGAAATTGGTTAAATTGGTGAAGTCCGGGAAGAGAAAAAGATCGATCGGTGAATCGGAGTCTGTGGAGGACGTGACGAAGAAGAGAAAGATCAAAAGAGGGGATTTGCAGTTGGAGCTAATAAGAATGGTGTTGAATAGAGAAGTGGACAAAAGAAAGAAGAAAAAAAAGAAGAAAAAACAGGAGATAGACGTAGAAGAGAATAAAAGTGATAATGATAATGAGAGTGGTAGTAATAGTGAAGGAGAGTTGATGAGGGATTTGCCCAATGGGCTTATGGCGATTTCTCCAGCAAGGCATTTTGGAGGTAATGGAGGTGCTACCACTGTCACAACCACCGCTTCTTCTTCACATTGTGATATCAAAATTGGGGCTGACACTAGTACCTTAGCTAGAAGGTGCTTCCGATCTAAGAACATTGAGCCTTTGCCTATTGGGAAAATGCAGGTTGCTTGAATTCTGTTCTCGTTTAGTGTTTTATGGTTGATATAATGTACATTGTTGGTTAGTTGCTTCGTTTTTGGTGTAAAACGATTTATAGGTGGTGCCATATAAGAGGGATTTGGAGAGACTGAGGAAGGGCAAGAGGAAGAGGTGCCACTGGTGTAAGAGGTCCGGAATGCAGACTTTAATAAGGTGTTCAAGCTGTCAGAAAGAGTTCTTTTGCATGGACTGCATCAAAGACCAGTATGCTTCTGCCCCAGTGAAAGTTTGTTGATTTCACTTAAGCTCTTTGTTTTCTGTTTGGAATGATAAGTAATGCGTTTCTTTATATCTCTTTTTTTAGTCTATGAGAACAGTAACGAGTGAAAAGATACTTGCCTTTTTCAAAGCATGCCCTAAGAATTCTAGTATTTGAGTCGCGTGTACTTGGAATGGTTGATGAGGAATGTGACTGATTAAAATACGTGAGATTGAACCCTGCACATGGTGTGGTACTAAGCCCATTTCATTTTCATTTATGTTTTCAAGAGTAATATTACTGCTCTAACTATGATATAAACTTTTGGTCGAGACATTTGCTTTTAGAATATGCCCGTGTCTTTCTATTTTTCTCATTTGTTTCATGGTGTTTGAATCACTTTGATGGAATTGAGACAGGGCATGTTACTTTTCATACTCAAATGAATTCAGGTACTTTGATACAGAAGAAGAAGTTAAAAAGGTGTGCCCAGTTTGTCGTGGAACTTGCCGCTGTAGGGCCTGCTTTACATCTAAACATGGGGACATTGAATGTGAGGTCTGTTTTATAACTATGACCTGATGCATTCAAATCTCATTTCAGATATTTGAGAACTATACTTACGTGAAAACCACCTTCCAGGGTTTCTCCAAGGATACAAGTAAAGTTGACAAGGTCTTACATTTTCATTATTTGATATGTATTCTTCTACCTGTGCTGAAACAAATAAATCAAGATCAAAGTGTCGAGCTGGAAATAGAGGCTAAAATGAAAGGTTACTGTGATGTTCTGTGTATTGAGCTTCTGCAATATACTTACGTATAAGTTGGCTTAATTCTAGAATTATCAATTGAAGATCCTTTTGAGTTGTCTTATGCTTGTGACAGGCCAAAAACCATCTGAAATACAAATCCAGCAGGCTGAAGTCAGCTACAATAAGCAATGTTGCTGGTAAACTTTCTTCTGCCAAAGAAAAGCTAAATCTACTTCTTTGAATTATTTAATTTCCTTTTTTGTGCTTTTAATCCATCTTTTAACTTCTGGATCAGCAATAATTGCAAGAGTTCCATAGTGGATTTACATAGACGTTGCCCTAAATGTTCCTATAACCTTTGCTTGAGCTGTTGCCGGGACCTCTTTCAAGGTGCTTTATCCAGAAGCACTAGAGCTCTTTTATGTAAATGCTTCAATAAAAGGAAAGCTTTTGTATCTGGAAGGCAACTTTCAGAAACAAAAGCAGAATGCTACTGTAAAATGAGATATGGCAGTAAAAGATATTCTGGTCTCAATGGGAAAGCTTTCCATACTAATGGTAGTATTCCTTGCCCCCCGACCGAATTTGGTGGTTGCGCCGATAGCCTTCTTGATTTGAGTTGCGTTTTCCCGTTGAATTGGACCAAAGAACTGGAAATCAGTGCAGAAGAAATAATTGGCTGTTATGAGTTGCCAGAAACGTTGGATAATTCATCATGTTGTTCAATATGTCATGGTCTGGATCATGATGCCAATGGAAAGAAGCAGTTCCAAGAAGCAGCTAGACGTGAAGATTCTGATGACAATCTTTTATATTATCCTACTACCACAGATGCTAAAGGTAATAGCCTTGAGCACTTTCAGAAGCATTGGAGCATAGGTCAACCTGTAATCATCCGTAATGTGCTTCATGGTACTTCTGATCTGAGCTGGGATCCAATAGTCATGTTTTGTACTTATTTAAAGAACATTGCTTCCAAATCTGAGAATGAGCAACCTGACACTTGCTTGGACTGGTTTGAGGTTAGTATTTCCTAAACTTCCTGCAAAATGCCTTCAGTGCCTATATTTGCATCACGAATGAGGGAGAAATTGAGATGGTGGGCCTAAAGGGGCTTGATGGTTGGCATTGAGGGACAGTCTCTTGGTAAAGATGAAAATTGTAGTAATCTGATTCACAAGAGTGTCTTGAATACATACTGTGACCTTAGATAAATCTCAAATGATGTTTGCAGAATTTAGGATATCAAATTGCTTCAATGGTGCATTTGCAACAATGAAACAGGAATTCATAGTTGGAATTGGACCCTTCTGATACTAGTTTATAGTTTTATTGCAGAACTATGATTCTGATTGTTATTCTAGATAAAATCTAGGTGTGATACTTGAATTTCAGTTCTTACAATAGAGAGAAGAATGTAAGTTCATTCCTGTTGAATTTAATCACATTGCAATTCAATTTCAACTTCTATGTTAATTCTAATTCTACAATCCACACACACTTTCGGTTGCTTTTCCAAGGTCCATGCTACGCTTTTGTAATTGGCCCTGGAACTCTGCAGAATCTGCTGTTGACGAGTTCCTAACTGTGCGGACCAATATAAAGTAACTTTGCTGCAGTTGTCATGTCCCTACTGAAATAGTGAATCATAAATGTTCTTTTATGTTTTCTTTAGGGAATTACAGTTTATTGGTTGTTTAGTTAAATGGACAATATGAATACTCCTCTAGTTCTTAACTGCAATACTTTAATGCCATGCTGTAGGTAGAAATTGGCATAAGACAATTGGTCATGGGCTCCTTTAAGGGTCTGACCCACGCCAACACGTGGCATGAGAAGCTAAAGTTGAAGGGTTGGCTTTCTTCACAATTATTCCAAGAACATTTTCCAGCTCATTACAGTGAAATTCTTCGTGCTCTGCCTCTTCCAGAGTATATGGATCCTATGTCTGGTGTTTTAAACGTCGCTGCAGAGTTACCACAGGAAACCTTGAAGCCAGATCTTGGCCCATGTGTTTATATCTCATACGGAAGTGGTGAGAATATTGTTCAGGCTGATTCTGTCACAAAATTACGTTACAATTCATATGATGTGGTACGTAGTTCTGGTTCCCATCTGTCACATTCAATCCTTTTACTGAAAATTTCTTATAATTTGACGTTCAATGTCTTCAATGTTAATTTTCCACCAAATGAAGATAATCTCTTGATACCAATTTACATCTGCCAAAACTGCATTAAAGTGAGGGCAAGCAACTTTTTGAAGAGACATTATCAATAATGAACCTTTTGTTTGGTGGCTGGCCTTGCTATGACTACATGTGACATCAAAAGATAGTATGCCATGCATTTTTCGTTCATGGCATTCTTGCTTGTACTAATTTTATCAGTCAATTGTATTTGAGTATTCCATATTTTTGCTAATGCTTAGTCTAGAGTAGTTTGACCTCCGGAACTGTGGCTGCATCTAGTTTACTCAACCAAAGCCGTATGTGTATCCTGATGACTGCCATACCTTAGGACACCCCCAATTTCTATGCTCACAGCTTTATCTTTTTACCCCACTCATGTAGCAGCTTCTACTTTTATCTGATAACTTATTTGTTTCTGATCTCAGGTTAATATATTGGTGCATACTAGTGATGTTCCTGTATCTACAGAACAGCTTAATTACATTAGAAAATTAATGAAGAAACACAAGGAACAGAACAAGTTGAATGGGGAGGAACCTTTGGATTGCCAAAATATGGAAGATGTTAAATTGCATGATTTGGTTGGAGAAGAAATGCAATTGCACAAGAAAATTACTAGAGCATCTTGGTTCTCTGCTGCTTCGCATGAGGCACATACTTTAAGCCCAAAGGATAGGGACATGCTCTATGATGGAGAATATAATTCTGAGAGTGATTCTGATACTGATACAGACACTGAAGTCTCAAAATTCTTCTTTGGACCTCTCAAAACCTCAAGGACATCAGAAAAATCGAAGTCTTGTATGAAGCTTGCAGATAATGCAAATAGTTTTCAAGAGAAAAACCCTGCTGAGACTTGTGGTGCTCAATGGGATGTCTTCCGACGCCAGGATGTGCCAAAACTTTTAGAATACCTAAAGAGGCATGCTAAAGAGTTGACACCTACAAATGGCTTCAGAAAGCATGTAAGCCTTTAGTCTTGGCCTTTGTTTTACTCTTTTAGCAGGTCAGACTAAATAATAATAGACTCTGTGGCCTTTTGCAGATTGCGCATCCAATTCTTGACCAGATTTCCTTTCTTGACACAGCTCATAAAATGAGGCTTAAGGAGGAATTCAGTGAGTATTACTTCAACTATTCATTTCTTAAAATTAAAACACGACGTTTTTCTAATCATCCAACCCGCTCTCTCCACACCTGTTTCTAGAAATTGAACCATGGACTTTTGAACAACATGTTGGAGAGGCTGTCATTATACCTGCTGGATGCCCATATCAGATTAGGAATCTCAAGGTAATCACTGTTAACACCTGTAGAAATTTAGTCTTTAGTTAATAGGAGACTTAACTGGTAGAAAGTGCTTCGAACACTTAAATAGCTCAATTAATGGTCCTTTCCATTAAGTTTTCAGAAACTCCTTATCAGAGCAGTACCTAGCAATGAATACTAAGCATAGATGAAATTCCATTCCTCAACTTCAGTATCTGCTTTGTGGATTTCTTTTAGTCATTCATTCATGTTCCAGCTTTGCCTTTATGCCATTATGAAATCCAAGTACAGAAATGGATGTATTGAAATAATATCGTTTTTTACTATAGTTAAAATTGACTTTTTCCAACCTAATCTATTTTATTCTATACTGATTTGCATTTACTTCCAATGCTATTCTGTTTTCGGAAACTGCAGTCATGTGTCAATGTGGTTTTGGACTTTGTCTCACCGGAAAATGTTACCGAATGCATTAGTTTGAGTGAAGAACTGCGTCTATTTCCTAAGAACCATAAGGCAAAAGTTGACACTCTAGAGGTAAAGCTTAAAGAAGAATACTGCATGCTTATTCTATTTAATATTTAACACTTACGGAGTTTTACTTTTGTTTAACAAATCAGGTGAAGAAAATGACCCTCTACAGTATTAGTAGAGCAACCAAGGAAATTCGTGAACTTACACAGGCTGAGTAAGTGTTCACATTGATACACGCAACTCCTGCTACTTGCTTCTGTCTGTAGCTCCAGTATGTCATTAGTTTCCAATATATCAAAATATCCATTTCAAGTTCAAGATTGCTATATTGCTTTTAGTTGAGGTTTTATGGAAGGTGCCACACACTGTCTATCACACCCTAATAATCTCTATTATAAGAGAAAATGTTTGAGAAAGTGGTGGGAGTATTAAGCATCGGTCGGGCCTGAATTATCAGATAATTTGATGCATTATTTTAAGCATTTTTAAATGATCTAACTATTGTTTCACCATTCATTTTTCTAAGCAATTAGAAACCCACATAACCCACGACCAGTGACTAAGTGCAAGAAGTGGACTTGGAGTAGAAAAGAAATGGGCACATGAAATGGATCATTCATCGGTAGGAACATCCATCATCAACTTCTGTCATTTTATGGTCCAAGCCCCTATAATTGCTTGTATTTTATGCAGAATCTTGGAAGGATACCTCCCATTTGCAAATGGAAAGTTACCCTTTTTTTTTTGGGCCCTTCTGTATGTAAATGTTGTCCATAGTGATTAATCAATTATATGCTGAAAAAGTCTGGTGTATCAGTGCTGCTTCTTTGTATCACCCGGTAGAGAGGCTCAGCCTCTGCAAGTGCAAGGCATGGATTAGCCAGCCATTATCGACTTTTGCAGTTGATGAGAAGGTCAGGACCTTGGTTATTCCCGCCCTTGATTATTGCTAGTCTTCAAAATTCAGCACGATTCCACCTATGAAAAAAAGAGTAGATTTTATGTAAAATGAGCATTACATCTTCATTTAAAGGATCAAAACATCTTATTTTAGTCTATTTATGTATATAAATTTTGTTTAATTGTTATTCTCAGTCGGATGTTAAAATCACCCCCGTCACACTTAAAATTTACAAAAATGAACATTTGTGAATTATTAAGGGATATACATATGTAGATGACCCATCATTAAAATATGAATGGTTTTGGTATTATATTTTATTTTTTCGTTAATCTCCGTTTAATTTATATATGATCAATTTGCTCAAGTCCATGTATGTTGCCCAATTTGCTGGAGAGCCCGCCCGCCGTTGCCGTTTGTCATTTATGGAATGGATGCACTTGAATATGCTCCATGATATGACTTATGAGAGCCCAATAGCCAATTGGATGTCAGAGCTAAATCGCATATTTCGTGAAGTTAATTCAGATTACATATTTAGAACTCCAACATCCACCCAATTGTTAGTTATATTAGAATTAGAAAGTCAGCCAGCTTAGTTATGCCTACCAAATTTGACTTCAATCTGAACATTGATCAAACAAAAGAAAACCGAAAGGATGGCCAAGTGGATATCCATCCCAGTAAACTAAATATGTGATTTAAAGGTCCCAACACAAGCAAAGAATTCAACTCTTGCAGCCGCATGCCATTGCTTAATTTGAAGATTCTTTTCCCCTTGACAAACTGTATGCAAGGGCAATTATGTTCTGGAGATGATTAAAAAAAATATTACAGGAGCAAAATTTTATATAAAAAAGAGGAAAAGAAGAAAAAAAAATCTCTAATTTTAAAGAGGCGGTATAAGAGTCGAGTCTCCTATTATTTCTTTAGAACTGCTATAATTTTGAGTCCTAGCATTGTCTCAAAGGAACGAACAGCAAGAAACGAGAACCTCCTTAAGGGGCCATAAGCCCATCGATCGTGTAGGAAAGTGACTTTGCCCAGTCAGCCTTGAGAAGTAACGTTTGTAATGTATGCATGACATTGTATTTCGGATCTAGCTTCCGCTGCCAACCCTAAAGAATTTAGAGCATTAACAAGAACAGATTCTAGTGAATCACATGAGACAGCATGATAACAATGGTGAAAACAACATTAATACATAAAAAAAAAAAAGGCCACAGAACAAAGAAATAGATTCTTTTCATATGAAATGGTGATCTTCGTGCTGCATTTGCTAGCAACTACAACAGCCACTTAGCCAAATATTCTTTTAGCTTCTGAATACAGGTCACTTCAGTGACATTCTTATATAGAAATAAAACAAAAGTTGATAAAATCAGTATGGACTCATAAACGGGAAACATTCTGCCCCATTTACCAGACATCAGTTTAGATTTCAGACTTTGGAGTAATTATAAATGTCATTAACTTGGTCTGTTCCTATCCTAAAATAATTTCCCTGTCAAATACTATGATGCATATGAACCGTACAGTTCTTATTCTCATAATAACTCGGCCACAGTTTGCTCACCAGTTTATCAACCTAGCGTGATGAAATGTCAAAGAAATCAGCTATTTGTGCAAGTATGGCAACATGCCTCATGGGGAAGAGGCAGAATTAATGTACCTCAAGAACCAAAGTTGTGACCATTACAGTGCACACATTGCCGTCAATATTGACCTTGTGACGCCTGACTTTCTCAAGTAATTGCTGTATGCACTCAGCAGGATGCACTAGATCACCTTCCGGAGTGGCCCAAAAATCAAATGCCACCTCCACCTCCTGTCAAACCAAAGAAACTGAAATTTGTAGGTACAGAAAAAGTTTTGAGGGAAAGAACTCTTATAACCAGTGGAGTAGCTTAGCTTTTTGATAAGCCCAATTCAGTTGAGGGTTTAAATGTATGCATATCAAAATTGTATTTAATTCAAACAAAATTTAGCAGAGCCTACTCTCTTCCTTTAACCATAATCTCCACCTATGCAAATTCAACCTAAGATTCCAAACAAGCCTGCCAAAACTGCTAAAGGTAAAGAGGAAAGCAGATCTTACAAGACATTCCAGTTTCTTACATCTAACTGCAACTAAATTGATATTCAACTACATTGAGACAGAAATGTCAAAATATGCACCTATTTACCTCAACAAAAGCTTTTGGATTTGGACAATTTTGTTGCTTTGATAATCTCAGCGTGCACTCTGCTGCAGTCCGGCCATCTCGACGAGCAACAGCCTTGAAAAATTCAAGCAGGTTCACTCTATCACGTTGTGAAAGTTCAGCAGTCATACCCACATCGAGGAAAATGACGTGAGGCTTTGATTTAAAAGGGTTTTTCCTAGAGGACTTGTTTTGGGCCATCCTAACAAGGATATTTCCAGGATGCATGTCTGCATGGATAAAATTGTCCACCTAAAGAAAAGAATAACCATTTTCAAATAGAAATATCCATAAAATATACACAAATTCTAGCTGATAACTAAATATAACACGAGCAAATAACAATTGAGCATGCAGAAAGGATAAAATTATGTTACCAGAAGCATTTTCAGGAGAGCATGAGTCCCAATGTGAGCAAGTGCAGTTTTAAACTGATTGTGTCCATCAAGTTCCTCCAGAAAGTGCGAAACACTTTCCCCGTGCTCATAAGTTTCCACCAAAACAGCAGGATGCACTAGTGGATACACAGGCTTAGGAAAAGAAACATCCTTCCACCTGCGGAAGTTATATATAAACCTACTCAAATGTGCAGCTTCCCTTGCAAGGTCAACCTGAGACATCATGAAAACTGCAAACTGTTGCACACTTTCATCCAATCTCAACCAATTCAAGGTTGGAATGAATTTTGACGTCTTTGCTATCCAGTTGATTATCATAAAATCTCTCCTAATTGATTCACCAACACCAGGATGTCTAACCTTCACAGCAACTACCATAGGCTTCGCCTGCTTTTGACCAGGATATCGAAATTTCAGTGAGGCCCGATGCACCTGAGCAATACTTCCAGAAGCTACAGGAATCTCTTCAAAATCCTCAAAAATTTCACTAAGTTTTCGACCAAAAGCTTTTTCAACTGTCTTTCTTGTGTATGGAAAGCTGTGTTCAGGAGCTTTACTGTGAAGCTCTGACAGTTTTGTGCACAAATCTCTAGGGAAAAGATCTGGTCTTGTAGCTGCCCATTGACCCCATTTTATGAATGCAGGACCTGCCAATTCCAGTGTCCGATGAACAATCTGAAGCCAAAATTTCCTGAATTCTGGCCCAAAAAGCTCGGCAAATGGTGCGATCACTAAGCTGGGGGTAAACAGAACTGCTAAATAGAGAGCTCTTACGAGCAAGATGAAATCTTCCACAACTGATGAAAACACAGATGTCATATAAGCATGGCCATCTTGTGCACGCATATACAAGGAAGTCGGTGATGAGAAGTAATCTGCATCTACCAATGTCCTTTCTGCCCATGCTACCTGCCCACACGTGAATGCAAGAGCACTGGGGATTACCAAATGAGAGCGTGTCAATGCCAGGCTGACTGCTTGAGCAATCCTGCTTATGTGAGAAAATGCCCGGCTTCGGGCAGAGCCCTTTCCAAAAAGCTTCTTCCATTTGACTTGCGCATGGTATGCAACATTACCTGTTGAAATCGTGGAGAAATTTCTCAAAGTGTAGTCCGTTAAATTGACAAGCTGGGAAGATGCATGTCGATGAAATCTGTATTGAGGCAAACGTAAGCCAAATGTTACTACTGTCCCATGATGCCTTAATTCTGACTGACTACTTCTGGCGTTACATCTAACAGCTCTTCTAATATTTCCAAATGCCAAAAATCTGCATCCCAACAATTATATATTAGATCTCCATTCCTCAAGATTCCAACACCAAATTTTAACTTAGCCTAGAACTAAAAAAAATAGGGGATCAAAGTTTCTCAAAATTCGCTCAGTAGCTCCTTAAACCAGCCGCCATTCTCATCAGGTAATATGTATAATCAATCATGTAATTGCTTCAAATAAGCCTTTCTAATTAATAAAGCTACAAATTCATAAGCCAAACACCAAATTGAGGTCCTTGCAGAACAATCCCAAAACATTGCTAGAAAAAGAAAAAGAAAAGAAACCCGGTGATGGAGTAACGAACCTCGACATGGCTAAAGGAGATAATCTGAGAGAAAGAGGAGGAAGAGACTAACGAGCGCAGGTGGTGAACAATACCAATAATAACAGAAGCAGTTGGTGTAGCTCCAAGCATTTTCTCATGGATTCAGGCGTGCGTGTTCAAGAATTATCTTCCGTTGTAATAAGGGAGAAGTTGATCGTTGCTTTAGATCAGCGAGTGAAGACCTAAAGAAGAAGGGCGAGGACAGACATGAAACAGGCAGCGTCCTATCGGCGCAACAAAAGAAACAGACACAAAGATAGAGAGGAGGAAGGGAGAAAGACGTTAATTGGGCTTATTCTCCCACAAGAGCCTTCTCAAGGTCGGTGCCAGCCTGCATACGCTACATCACTGCAATTATGTTCCATCTGTTAAAACACGGAATCTGAGGATATAATAAAAACACCATTTTGAAAATGCTGATAAAGCATGTTTTTAACAATTTTTTTAATGTAAACAACCACATCATAAGCCTTGAAGGAGAATTATCAAATTGGTATGTGTAAGAATATATTAATATATAATTTATTAATTTATTATATTTATATAATATTATATACATTAAAATGTGTAATATTAATTTATTAAAAAGTATTATTATTTTTATTAAATATTAATGATATATTTATTATTTTAATTTATTTTTTGAATTAATGAAACTACATGAGAAGTTGATGTCTTTTATCATAATTATTATTTATACCAATTTTAGGTGTATAACATTTTACTATATATGATTTTATTTATATTTTACTTATAATAATTAATGCTTAATCTTATAAAGAATCTATATGAAATTAATCATATAATGATACTCAAAAATTTTTAAAAAATAATTCAATCTTAATTTTGAAATATTAAATCTTGAATTTGTTTTCTATTTTATTTCTAATTTTATAATATATATTTCCCAAATTATGTTTAATTAAATGACCATTAATATTATTGTTATTTTAGTTACAATATATTTGAAGTATATTTAAAATTATATATTAATTAAATAATCTTTATTTTATAATAATCCTTCCTTATGTAAAGATAATTGATATCCTATTTTATGTTTTTTAATTTTTCTTTTTATGTAACAATCATATTTATTTTATGTATATAACTTTTATACCTAAGAAACTCATATTCATTAAATAAATTTAAATAATTGAATATTTATAAGAGTTAATTGAAAGTTATAAATGGGTGTCTTTATAAATAAGCATGCAACTACTAATTAATTAAAGGATAATTGTTAAAAACTATGAACTATTCATATTTTATTAATTATTGATAAGAGTATCAATAGCAGACAATATTGAGATTATTTACATTTTTATTGCCATCTTAATGTGTTTGAAAATAAAAGTTTTCCTTAACTTAATTACATATCTTTTTATGAGGTTTAATTTATGGAACATATAAGCTCACTTAGTAGTTAGGTGTAAGTTTATTTTAGAAGGTTACTATATAAAGATTGTTGAACCTAGTATATATTGCATTATGCTTATAACCCTTGACAAATTTATCTTTTAATGAATGTTTTACTATAGAAGTATTGAACCAAACTTGTGATTATATTAAAATTTATAAATATAAATACAAAATAAGCTCGAAATACAAGAATATGATTAACTATTATTGTATCATATTGACAAAAAAATACTATATAATGTTTATAATTGAATGGTAAACACTATAAAGTAGATTCTTTTAGCTATCACCTTCTTTCGGAGTAGATAATCTCACTAATTTTCTTATTAGTTGCTTAAACCTCTTATGAAGGGGTCATTTAGTTCTACTTTTATTTTTCTATCGTGACTTTTAGTTTTCATTTTCTATCTTTAGTTAATATTTTTATTTTAAATAAAAACAAAAGCTTATTTAATTTTTAATGTTAATATAGTTATATTTTTATTAACGATAATAGTTGCATATTAGATAAAATTTAAAGAAAATTTTTTTAATTAATTAAATTCGTTTTAATCTCTTATATAATATTTATTAATAAATTATCAATAAAAATTACTTTATTTTATTAAGATAAATAATTTTGAAATTAAATTTTATTTATAAATTAATATTTATTTTAAATAAATTTTAATTATTAAATTAAATTTTTATTTAAAAACTATATATTCTGAAAATATTTTAAATTTAATTATTTTTATTAATAATTATCAAATCAATTTAATTTAATATAATTATATAAATTAAATAGATTATTAAATTAAATTAAATTATTCATAATTTTAATTAATTAAGTATAATATTAAATTAATTTTTTCATAATTCTTATTAATAATTAATATATTAAATAATTAAATAATATATATTTAGTTGATAGTAAATTAGATTTAAAAAATAGGAATAGAAAACAAAATCTACTTTTTCTGGTTTTCATAAATTTTGAAAACTGGAAAAAACCAAAATAAAAAACTTAAACAAAACAAAAATAAAAATAAAAAACAAAAACAAACAAGCCTTGAATGATTTCTATTTATGGGTTACAATGCTACCTTGAGTGAATATGAAGTTATATGCAGTACTTATTTGAGATTTTTGGTTTGATAAACGGCATGACACATTATTTTTATTACGCTAGTTTGTGTTTGAACTTGGATCTCGAGGCATTTGTATTGTTTGACAACCTAACCATATGTACCTCTCAAATACTTAGTCCTACTTCCTTTTGAGCATTGACAATCAATAACAAAATCAAAATTCGCATCTAATAAATAAAAATGTATTCAATTAATTTATCAAATTCTTACCTTGTAATATATATTCCTTAAAAATTTGACTATATTATCCTGTTGCATTACTCATTTCATATCTTCTAATAATATTTTAAGCTTGTGCCTCTTGTGTGTTTTTTACTTTTAGATCTCCCTCTTCCTTTTCCTATCTCTCTCCCTCTTGTTCTCACGTTAGATTTAGTTATAGCCCTCGTAACTTTTGGCTTTTTAGTATTTGATTGATTACCTATGTTAAAATTTAGTTCCTCACCCTCTATTGTTTCCTTAATTTATTGTTATTTCTCTATAATTACTGCTAATGCATAGAGCACGCGCTTAATAGAAATAGTGACAACAAATTGATTTTTATCAATTGTGTTATCACCTTACCTTGTTAAGACAAGATAGAGGAAAAAATCTAGTGGAAAAGGAACTGAAAGATCCTAAATCAAAGAATGAGTTTAGGGGTTAGATTGTAAGGTGAGGAAGGTGTTAGGCATCTCACCGTAGCATCTAAATGATTACCTAGGTCTTAAAACTTTTTACAAGAATCGAAATTTTAAAAGGAAATTGGACATAGACTATGAAATGAAATGTTTGAACATGTAAGAACAGATTTTATAAAATAAAAATGTATTAATAAATTCTTAAGAGTTTATGATTTTAAATATGGATTAAAATAAAATATTTAGAGCGACATCTAGGATTCAATAAGCTAATATTTTACATATTATTTGGGGTTAATTTACTTGGTATCTGACACCTTTATAACATGTTTTATATGGATTTTGTTATGTTTTTCTATGATTAGTTCATTATCTTATAGGTGATGAATTTAAGTAATAAACATAAGATTTAGCACAACTTTCTCTACAATTTTCTATTTTATGTGATTTTAAAGTCATTAGAAAGCTAACTGGATGGAAAACAACTTTGTTAAAGACCTTAGAAGTTGATTTTAACTCAAAAATGATGAAAAGTGGAGAAGTTGGAGGAGATAAGTAAAATCGACATTGGACTTAAAAGTAAAACAAGCACCCGTCTTTTCTAAAGGTCTTAAGAGTTAAGATACAATACTAAACTCGCACTGGAGTTGATCCATTATTGGCACTTGTCATCAAAATTACATAAGAGAGAAATAGAATCAGAACGGTCTCAATTTTGAATTGCAACAAACAGCAATTCTTGGAAAAAAAAAGAATATAGGATTCTTCAAGTTCAAGTCATCTAAAACTTTATTTTTGTAATCCTAATTACAGATACTTGTATTAGAATTAATTATGGGACTTCTAGCAAACTTTTATAGACCTTTGCTAGACTTCACTTAGATTTATAGCCAACTTTAAGAGAAAAATAACCTCTCTTATAATTTTCTAAAATTTTCTCTTGGACATCTTTCTAACTTAGTTTTTAATAGTTTTTGTTCTCTTAGAATCAAGGAGGAAGATTTGGACCAAAGATTGATGATGCCATTGTCAACTTCTCTTAACTTTACATGATACTCTTTTCTTTTATAATGAGATTTATCCATTTGTCTTTTAATTGGTTAAATTTATTCTCTATAATGATAATTTTGGATTTGTGATTGCCACCATAGATTCAATCTTAGGGATTGTCTAATAGATTGACAGATGAAGTATAGTTTGTGCATTAGGAGAATAAATGCTTTGGTGTTACAAAACAACAAGATCCTAAACTTTAATGATAAATATATAGATTAACTATGCTTGATGAATTCGCTTAGGATAAATTATACATTGCGGAATGATGGTTACCATGATATACATTTGTGCCTTGACAAAGGGTATAGATACCTTAGGTTAATTGTTATTGTAACCTAAATAATTAATTGCATATAACTGGGTATCTATTTAAGTGAATCCCAAATCTTTAATTTTTATTTTATTGGTTTTTTCACTAATTATTTCTTTTGCTTTGGTTAGTTTATTAGTTTAATACTCTTTAATTAACTCTCTTATTTTGTTTGTTTCATTTATCTAGTTAAGACTAATAGATTTAGTGGTAGTTCTCTCCAGATTGATACTTTAAAATATGTCTAATTTTATTGTTCTATCTACAAATGACTCTAAGGACTTACAGATTATAATAATATACCAAGTTTTTTTATGTTATTATTGGGAAACTAGTTTTATTATTTTAGTTAATTTAATTTAATTTTACTTTTGATTTCTTTTATTTATTTCAAGTAGTTAACGTAATATAAGAGATCTAAGAGTGATAACTTGGATTCCATACTTCAATTTGATCTTAAAATTGAATGAAATTGTATAGAGAACAAGCTATAAGGTGAGAAGAGATGGTTGTGCATCCAGAAGATAACTTAGTTGTGGATATGGAGCAATAGCCACAAAGGATGCACATGAGGGATATATAATTACTAGTGATTAATGCCAGTTCTTTATGTATTAAACTAAGTCAAAGGGTGAGGAACTACGAGTTTAAGCAAATATATTTGCACTTTCTCCCGACCTTTAGTTAATCACCTAATAAAGACATGATCACATTCATTAAGGAGTTTTGTTTGGTGATCCAAACACTTTCATTTGATAGCCTCACAAAAGATGATCCACGGATAAGATCCTCTACATATTGCATGAGAGATCTTGCAAGGACATCGCTAATCTTTGTTAGCTCAAGGCTTAACGATTTTGATGATGACCTTTCAAATTGGATTTATTTCCTTCTGTTGCTAACGGGTTAATTCTCCAAAGGAAATAAAATCATATCATCAATGCTTCCTTTCTTGCAGAAACCTTCCTTATGAACTTACCTAATTTATTAGAAATGATTCCATAATATCTGGAAGGATCTTACAAATCACAATCAACTCTGTGATATGATCATTTGTCTTAACATCTGGATACTGAAAGATTTTATCAAATATGGTATTACAGATTCAAAGTCAACTCAAGATATAAGAGAAGCAACAACTAGTTGAAGAAGATGTCTACTTAAGGAATAGTCACTACTTTTGCGAAAATAGATCAAACTTTTGAAATACATCTATAGCATCAATTCTCTTGAAAGTGATATCATTGTCAAATCTCTTGTGCTTTAAAAAGTGAAAATTCTTTTTGAGAGAGATCATTGAAGCTTATATCTAGCAAATTACATTTTCATCTGTTGACAGTTTATAGAGGCTAGCTAAATACTAATGGTTTGGAACGTTGGAGAACCTTAAAAAATATGTACTCATGAGCTTGAAGAGGCTTGTCAAATTACTACTTGTTTTTATAGTGAAACACTAAAGTTGGATACTTGGGGACTAGACGTAGGCTTGGGTTATAAGCTGAACCAGTATAAATTGACTGTATTCTTCTCTCTCTTCTTTTAACTTCTATATTTCCGCATTATATTGTGTGTGTTCATTTCAACAAGAGGCTCCTTCACTGTTATAGTAGGATCCTTCTGTTTTCAACTTGCTAAAGTTTCTTTTCATTTTAACAGACGCCTTCTGTTTTAAATTATCTTAACTAGATTTATCCTTTAGCAGGCTCCTGTTGTTTAACAAGCTTCTATCACTTAACAAACCCCTATTGCTTAAACGGGGTCTTATCGCATAATAAGCTCCTATTGTTGTTTTAAGTTGCGACAAGCTTTTGTCGTTTTATTTGAATTAAAAATATCTCTTGTATGTGTTTTCTTTATCAATCTTAATAGAGGTGGATTTTGCTTACATTTAGGTTCTTCTCATCATACAAGGCCACTGAGCTAAGGAGCGAATACAAAACTTCACATAGAAGGAAGGGGAGGAGTTTTACAAATCTTAAGAGTAATATAAGGCTTTATTTAGTCTATACCCTTATCATTAGTACTCTTTAGTGATGGTAATGCAATTTTTCTATGAGGGCCTGACATTAACATGTCAAAATTTGGTGAAATTAGATCTTAAGGAATAATTTATACAAATAGCACCACATAGGTAAAGATGATCATGACACCTTGGCAAGAAATTCAATGACCAAAGTGGTAAAAAGGAAACAGGAAATATAAAGACATGTACTAATGTGACATATATGGGCACCTATACTATATGTGCATGCACGTTAACCACTTTTGAGTTACAGGAAGCCAAATACATGGTTGTCTATGAAGGAAAGCAAGGTGTGATTATCAATCTCTTCTCCAATATTTATAATATGAGATGGAGAAATCACCTAAACATTTCTTAAAAGGAAGAGGGAGTAGTAATCAGTCTTATAGGACCATTTGGGTTCCAAAATAGACCTCAATTTTAGCAACAACCACCATCAGACAAAAGGATATAGGAGATGTTAAAACAATTCATATCTTCTATTGATGCTTAGTTAAAATAGGTAATACAGGTATAAAGAGTAAGCATTCAAGACTTTAATGAGAAATTAGCCAAGGTAGTATAATTAACTAATGCATCAATTTATAACTTAGAGGTGCAAGTAGACCAATTAGCTAAAGTGGTGTGTGAAAAAGGTTAAGGCAAGATTTCGAGCAATACCAGGGTCAAACTTAGAGATCAAATGTGTGCCATCACATTAAGGAGTGGTAAAACACTCAAATGTAATATTGCATAAAACATGGAAGAACATAAATTAGGAAAAGCTAAGGCATAACTCAAAAAAAAGGAAAGCAGTAAAAGACCAGTGTCGATCTGACTTATATTTAGTGCCAATATTGATATAGAAAATATGAGCAGAGGAAGTAGAGCATGACTAATATTAGTTATATCCTTAATCAGTACCATCATAAATAGAAATCAAAACCCTATATGAGCACTAGTTTCATACCTTAGAGGCTAAAGAAGAAAACTAATCAAAATGGATTCAACAAAATTTTAGTGGTATTTACGAAATTAAACATTAATATACCCTTCATCAAAGTAATAGCTCTGATGCTTTCATTTATTAATCTTTATAAGGAAATTATCTGCAACAAAAACAAGAAATTAAAGGAGTACGCTAAATTGTCTTTAACTAAAGAATGCAATGCTCTCTTGCACAAAAAAGTTACTTCCAAAGTTAAAAGGATTTAATGAGTTTTATTATCCCTTATAAATTTTGTGATTTAAAACATGTTAAATGTTTATATGAAATATATGCTAGTATAATTCTAATACCTTTTTCTATTCTTAATAAGTTAGGAATAGGAGACCTTAGACTGAAGAATGTAGCACTCCAGTGTTCAGATCATTTCATCAAGTACCTTATTAGAGTTATGGAAAACCTATTTATGGAAGTAGGGAAATTAATCTTTCCACCCAATTTTTTAGCGATGGACGTGAAGGATAATGTCGGGGTTCCTATCATCTTAAGGATAGCTTTCTTGGCTACTAGTTGTTTATTATAGATGTTATTAAAGGGAAGCTTACACTTAGAGTAGGTAAAGAGAGAGTAAAGTTCCATATCTTATACACGATAAAAAGACCACTTAACCGATATGAAGATTATTTTAGGATTGATGTATTTGACCCTAGAGTGTATAAAATTCCTAAGCCTAGTCGTTACAATTTGATTAAGAAATGTGAAGTTTTAAGACTTAAACAATAAAGAGAAGGAGCATATTATGAGTGATAGTGTTACTACATTCAAAAGGGAGCTTAGGCCTACACCTTATACCAAAGAAACACATGACTTGGAGCTGGAGCCTTAAACATGACATCACCCCTGTAATAAACAATATTTATGTCAGAGCCTTCTCTTGCTCCACACCTACAACACATGTCTCCATCCCCATTAATTTAAAATAATCTTATCTTTTGAAGATTTTCCCCGTAAGTTTCCATTGCTTTCCTTGCATATTGAGGGAAGTATTCCAATTATATGTAACTAAAATAGAGTCTTTCATAGGGCTAAGACGAGGAACCTTAGGTAGTAGATAAGGAGAGGGCAAGTGGGAAACTCATTAGAGGAAATGGTAGAATAAGGCCACTTTTTCCATTAGATATACCTAAATAGGATAAGAACAACATTTGGAGTGAAGGAGTTCAAATGATAGTTACCTTAAATAGTAAAATTAGACTTAAGTAAGAAAAAAAGATGTGTAGAGACTAAAGAGCCCCTTACACTTAGGAAAGCAAGAGGATGGTAAAAGAAAGGAGCACTTGAACTAGAACAAGGGAATTATTTTAATAAAGAATATCTTAGGCTAGAATTACAATGTTTAAATTATAGGCAGTTACTTATATAATTAAAAAGTAACTCCAATTTAATGTTACGATGAATAAAATAAATTTGATGGAATAGTAATTAAAAAGATAATTAAAAATATTCAACAATAATTATAAATATTATCTACACATTAAAAGGTTTATTTCTTCTCTTTTAATAAGGCATGTCTTACAAAGTTCTTTTAAAGATTTAGATGAAGATTTTTCTATGCTTAGATAAGAATACAACAAACTAAAACAACAATTGTCTCGACCACAACCACAAGAATTACACATTCAATCTTATGAAAGAATAATCTTATAGTTAAAATAGGCAATATTATTTATCATCAAATAAACACCTATTTAGCAAAATTAGAAATTTTATTTAGGCCTTAAAAAAGCTAGTAAAATCTCTCACCTTATTATTATTTCTATCATTTTTAGAAATAACTTTCAATTAAATTACTAAATGGCTTAGACCCTATTATAAATAAGTATATATTTTACATGAGTTAGCATTCTTCGCATACCTCTCTCTACACGAACGATATATATATTTTCAATATGTTTGTATATATTTTGTTAAAGGTTAGATACTTGCATGGCTATGATGATTATTTATATAAACAATAAGAATAAAAAGAATATACAAATGATTAATTAACTTTTATAATTTTTTATTAATGCTTTATTATGTTTATGGATTAATCGTTTTATATAATTAAAGTGATCTAGATTTTTAAGAAATTATAAAAATTAATTTCTTCCATTGTAAATGTGATGACATTATCTCATGATTCTGTAACACTATATGCCTTTATAATTGATTTGTTCCCCTTTCACATCATCCAACCTTCAATATCTCACTAATTCCTCTCCTTATGAATTTCTTTCATAAGAAATTTTCTTAATCTTTTATTATTAAGTATGAGTTTGATTGTTCAGACTCAAAATACATATATATAATATAAAAAGTTTTCATTTTATATAAGACAAAAAATATATGCATTGGTTATACTTTATCACATATGATCTTAAGTTCGTTAAAATTAAATTAAACTAATATAATCAATTTGTTTAGTTTTCTTTCGAACCAAATATGGGATCAAATTGGAATAGTGAATATATTTTTAAAATAATTATGTGTCATTTAAAGGTGAAGACAAGGTTATGTGAAAGCAACATATGAAATATTCAACATATTGATTTTTTTAATTTTAGATTAGTGTATTCTACTAATTCTAATTTGCATTTTTCTTAAAAAATTGTAATTTTCATTTATAGAACATTTTTGCTAGATAGATATAAATTTGATTCAAATAATTAAGCGTTGGGAATAAAATGTTAGTGAAAGTTTTTATTTATCTTTTAGAGGTAGTTTAACTAATCCATGAAGACCTAAACCAATTTATCAAAAAGGGTAAAAGACAGAAACCTCCTCTTTAGTTAGGGAAAGTTTTAAAAACCTATAATAGTTAGAATTCTCGAAAGAAAATCCTTGTAGTTTAAACTTTTTCAAAAAATCCTTGTAGGGTTGACTTCTGACCTTTACCCAAACCTAACCCTCTCATTTCACCCAAACCGACCCTCAACCCAACAAACCATAACCTAATTTTATCAAACATTTTCATCTGCCTATTGTTACTAAGGAGAAGCTTGCGAGAATGAAGGAGACACTTGCATAAATGAATTTTAAAGAAGCTAGAAAAAAGAAGCTTATGAAAGATATGTAAAATGTAAGTAATGCAAAATATTGTTGGAAGGTGGACAATGATGAATTGTCCATGAAAATGAGCAATCAAAGATTATATTGAAATAACATTTCTAACATGTGATGATTTGGAATTAGCCTACCTTAGAAATTAGCTTCTTAATGTTAGACAAATATCTTAGTTTTAACTTTGCAAGGAATAATGATAATTTCAATAGGAAAGAATCTTATTTAGCTTTTATAATATAGTTCCATATTTTCATTGATTTTGGTACAACTTTTATGATTAATAAGTATCATGTTCATTGTATTTTATAATAAAAGACTATTTTTTACTCTTTTTGTTCTTTTCTCAAGAAGCTATTTTTGATTAATTTTTTATCAGGAATATCAGACCAAGTTCTTAGTTCATTTGGGTTTAACAAAGTCATTACTCCAATTAGAGTTTTATGTATACATATCTTTTTTCCTTTAACACAACTAAAATAATATCCATTATCCTCTAATGCATATTGATTCCTATACTGCCCGCTACGGTGGTGCATATGCACATGTGCATATTGACTTATATCATAAATTGCTTATACTATTTTTCATGTGAATTTTCCATGTATTACGCTTACCATTGTAAGCATAATAATAAAAACTCTACTATTTTTTATACAAAACTTCTTCAAGCTACATGTGCAAAATCCAATGATTATATTCATTTAAATTCTTACTTTAAATGTTCCTACCTTAAGAATTGATGTACTAATGAAAGTTTTATGATTGGCTGGAATTAGGTCTTGTAGCAACTAGAGGAGTAATAGTTTGTTCATATCTTATTGCCTTGGTTTTTTCCAACTTTGAATAGAAAACTTGGCATTATTTCTATTATAAAGGGCTCGCATTTTAGTAACTTTTTTTAGTTTGAAGCATTTTATTGGATATGGTTACTTATAATTTTCAAACCATAAAGCTATTTCACGTCCTTGATTATAAACTTTAGCTTAATACTGAAAGAGGGAATTTGATTTTGGTGTGGTTCTTATGTCTACTTTGAAGCTTGATTTTTAATTGTTATGTTCACTTATTTTGTTAGTTGAGGAAATAAAGACTACAAATTCATTTAGTAGTACAATCAACAAGATTGAAGACCATTTAAATTATTGTGATTGTAGATTGATAACACTTATGGGGACTTTTTAGTCCAAGTTTAACCTAGGAAGGAGATTTTATAAACGTTCTCAATTTAGGATAAAATTTAAATAAATTTTACTTTATTCAATTAGATTATGTCTTAATGGGATATTAAACTTTTATATATGTTATTTACAGAGAAAAACAAAATATCATTACTTTGTGTGGCATAATGAAAAATTCACAAGAAGAAGTATGTAATAAATGAGCTTCGAGATATCAACGACAAATTAGAGAATTAACAAACTATTTATTGTTGTAAAGGCTATTGATTTACACTTGGATCATCTTTATTATCATTATTGGGTGTTACTTAGTAATTTACTTATAAAAAATACATGTACGATAGAATTGAAATTATGATGTTTGTCTATGTTTGAGCAACTTTAGACTTCATAAAACTTTATGGTAAATTGGTATGGATATATTTTAGATAGTTTTGTGTTCAAATATATATTGTTTTAATTAATTAGTATCATCTTGTTTGAATCATTTTATCATACTCTTTTTGTTTCAGAATGATAATTTGCTTTCATGTAATATCAAGACTTCAATAACTAAATAATTCATATATACATATATAAAGACCATATATGAAATTTTAATCAATTTTAAGATGAATTTATGATCTAAAGAATACAATATATATAACAACCAAAATTCCTGTATACTCAAATATGACTATGAAATTTCAATCAAACTCAACTAGAAATATAATTAAAGATCCAAAGTAGATAGTATATATGAAAGTAGTAATTCACCATCTAATTGGTACTATATACAAAAACAACTATCTATAATGTGCACTATATACAAAAATATATATCCATAATACCATATATAAAAATAACTATCCAAAATATGCATATATACAAAAATAGATATCCACAATGTGTAATATACAAACAAAAATAATTAGTTTTACCTGCATTCTAGCTCTTGTCAATTGGCTACCTTGGGTTTCTTGGGTATTATCATGTATTCCTTCGAACATGTCCTTTCATTTTCACCATATTGTTTGCACCTTTGACATGACATCTAAAATCCTTTCTTAGTAGCTTTATAAAGGTTTTGTTCCTCACCAACATCTTTGTTTCTTGCCTTTTTTGGTCTTCCTAGTATTCTATTATACTGTGGTGGAAAGATTTCAAAACCTTGATTTTTACTCGAGCTTGGCCACAAACATTCACCAGGAATTGCAAAAGGTCTTACGAAGTCTACATATTCTTCTAGTTTGCTTTTATTGTGTCTAATTGTAGCACAAGCATGTTGACAAGGAATCCCATTCAAATCCCATCTCTTACATATGCAAGTTTAGTATACCAAATCAATAACATGTTGTGAAAACTTTATATTCTCTAGTTTAAATAGTCTTCCACCACTAGCATATGGCATCCAATTGTTGGCAAGCTATTTATACTTCTCCAAGGTTTTTTGAATCCTAAGACAAACATATCCATTATAGTTCTCCATCCACTCCTTTTTCTTATTAAATCTCTTTATGATTACAATTCTAATCATCTCAAGCATTATGATAATTAGCTTATCCATAGCCTCCTTAATGTAAGCATTGAAGTTTTCACATTTAACATGTCACATTTGAGTTCAACATTGTGAGTGTGCCTATAACACTTGCTAATTGGTATTTTTCCTTAACTAGTCATAAATCAATGTATCAATATCTTTTAATTGTTTTATGTACCTGTTGAAGGTAAACACTCAAAATAAGTATGAATTCAAAATGGATATTAAAATTTAAGTGAATTTAAATAAATCAATCATATATCTTTCAATTTATTGAAGGCATATACTCTATTCATATCTCACACTATATTCTTTATAACACTTTTTTCTTAATTTGGTTTAAAGTTTGACATGGATATGTCTAACAAAATATCTATATTCAACACCAACCATCTCAACATTAAGGTTATGTCCTAAATCCTATTATAAAGAAAAAACATGAAATATTAATGCACTATAAATGAATGTCTATAACTATAAACGAATGTTTATAGAAGGAAACAAAAATCCAATAACAAAAATTTACCTTCTTTTATTCAGAAATAAAAACCCAATTACAATATTTATAATTTACAATGTATTCTTATAAACATTTAAGAAATCCTTTCTACTATAATTTTAACTATAACCCATACAATTGGAATTATATTGTTATTTGCATCTAAAGCAATGGTCGATATCAATTGCTCTGCTTGCTTTCCCTTCGTATGACAACTGTTCAACATATATTATGGACCTACAACTAGCCAAGAAACATTTTTTAAAAAGCGTCTAAGCATATGTACGTAAAATAAAAAAATACCTCCTAGATACTTGATTATAAAAGAACTACCCAGATTGTACTTCAATATAGCTAATCCATAGCTCCTTAATTTCTCAAATTGCTTTCCTTCTTCACCTGCCAATAGCTTTAATGCAAAGTTCTTTCCCCTATATGTCTTCTTGTCTACAATCTTAATATTAAAATCCCTTCAAAGTGCACCGTTAAGCCCAATAATATCCTATGTAAGGTAATCTAATATGAGAGGTATTTCTTTGCAATCCAAAGTGCCTCACATTTTTTGTTCTAGTATTCTTGACCATGCTCATGGTTAAACTAAAATGTATTGATTTGAAATACAGCCCCATGTTGTGACGAAGAAGAATGTATTCTTTACTCATAACTCTTTTTATGAATAATAGTTACTAGGGATGGCAATTGGGGTCAGGCTTTGAAGTCAACAGGCCAGACTTAGGTTAAATGTGCCTTGAGCCAAGCCTCAGACCTAGCCTTTCTGAAAAGTCGAGCCTCAGACCGGCCTCAGGCTAGGGCTATCCAGGACTTGCTCTAGCATTGTTAAATGATCTAGCTCTACTCCAAATTCTACATTTCTATACCTTCATAATGCATAGTAGGGGTAAATTTAAAGGTCTCATAGTGCCAAAGCACAAACTCGATTCTAGGTTGTTAAATAACGAAAGGAAACAAAAAGACAAAAATAAGTTAAATTATTTAATTAAAACTCCAACCAATCTTAAACAACTAGGAGGAAAAGTATATGAGAGATGCATACTGCAAATGATTGATTTTTAGGTCTATTTTATTGTGAAGATTATAGCCATAGGAATGAAAATATATTTCAAGTGAATCAATGATGCTTTCTTTTAATATTATGACCTACAAATTATATATTCAACTTTAAACTCTTTTCATAACTTATGATAAACTTAGCTTTATATTTGTCTTTTTATTACACCATAACCACTAGCTAGAAAGATTATAGATAATTAATGAAACCTTAGCTTAATCTAAAAGGTTTAGTTAGTTATCAAATCAATGATAAGATAAACCCACACGCAATCTTAATTATTTCAAATTCAGGAATTATTAAGCATCCCATAAAATAAAATTTCATAATAAATGTGTATTCACAAATAGCTTTAAATTTGTATAATTTATTTTTTCTTTTCCTGGTAGGTGTTACCTTGAAAAGTTTTGAAGAAGATGACACACTCGCGAAGAAAATGCAACTTACTTGTTCTTGTTCTTGTTCTTTTTATTTTTCTTTTAGAGATGGTGAGTTACTTTAGTTTTTAATTTAGTTTTTGTTACATTATTAAGTTATTCCTCACTTATTTTATTACTTATAAAGATATTTTTAACTTTTGTATGGCTTAAACATGGTAGTAGGGCTTAGCCCTGTTTCAAAAGCTAACAAATTAAGCCCAAACTTAACCTAGCCATTATTCAATTGCATATTTTTAAGGTCAGATTAGGCCGGTCCAACAATAGACCCAATTCAGGATGACCCATGCCATACTTATCATGGCCGCCTTTAAAATTAAAATAGACCAAAATGAGCTATGTAGATAAATTTAAAAAATTTTGTTTAAGTATTTAAATGACTTAATTCACTTTATAACTAAAATAATTTATAGCAAAGTAAATAATTATAATATTTAGTGTGATATAAATCAAAAACTTGTTTTTAACATTGAAATTTAAATGATTCTTATATTTTATATTTTATAAAACATATTTGTTATAGATCATATTATGAATAAATAACATTAAATTATAGGATAGTATCTGCTGTCAATATAGAATAATTTCTACGCGTTTAAAATTAAGTTGCATATGTTTAAAATTTTCATAATTGTAATATATACAATTTGCAATTTAACTTTTGCATTATTTGTAACCGTAAAATTCAAAGCATAATCGCGATTGTGACCATAACTATAATTTAAAGTATTATAGATCAACTCAAAATGTATAGAAGCATGAAATTTGTTCCCCAGTTGATCATTAAAGTTAATTTTGTTTCATAATTACAATCAAATTATCCTTAATACTAAGATTTTCAAATATTTATTTATGACATTCTTGTTGGTTTATGCCCTACAGCCAATCGTTTTGGTTGTAGTTTAGTAACAATTATCAATGAAGGCATTCTTTATCTTTATGTATTAATATTTTATGTTTTAATACTAAAGATAAAATCTTTAGAATAATTACTGTGTAATTGAAATTATGATGAAATTATAATTATGATATTTAATTTACACTTATGTATTATTCCTAAATGTTCCTAGTTGTAGTTTCATCAAGACGGGATATTGTTGAAACGGTAAAA
>JANQAP020000048.1:5586461-5606480 GCA_026874005.2 Erythroxylum coriaceum | reverse complement strand
TTAACCATTGTTGTAGCTCACCATATGTATTCCATGCCCCCTTATCCATATCTAGCTACTGATTATGGTACACAACTATCATTGTTCACACATCATATGTGGATTGGTGGATTTTTCATAGTTGGTGCTGCTACGCATGCAGCCATTTCTATGGTAAGAGACTATGATCCAACTAATATACAATTTAATCGAGATCTAAGTGTTAATTTATTTACCCTTTTAAATTGTACACACATATTAATAATTCTTTGATCTTTTCGACTCCGTAACTATTTCTAAATATATTTTCATGAAAAGTCGAGCTTACTACAAGTTCGTTAGGTTTTTATTAAGTAGTAACACACACTTTTATGAACATAAACTTAGTATTTTTACGAGGAGGCAAACATTGATAATGAATGTCAATCTGATTACTCAACTAAGTCATATTTTTATTAAATAGCTTGGTTGAAATGTCATTATAGCCTTTTGACGCTAAGGCACACATTTGTGATGCGTGTCGATTCGGTTACTCAGTTATATCACGTTTTCAACTGACGACTAGCTCTATTCATAACCTGGAGAGCGGAATAGTGATTTATTTAACAAAAAATATTTTTTTTCCTCCTACCTTGTTGTTTAAGTTACTCATATCCATGAAAAAAATACTAGTTAAGCTACTTATGTAGAAAGACATCAAATTATGTATGAATGTGATAACCTATAGGGTGCTAAATTTACACTAAATCCTAATTAAGTTGTATATTTATCCAAAGAACCCTAATTCACTAATTTTGCGAGCTAATGATCATTTACAACCTACTAGACTATGTTTGAAATTAAATAAATTTCACTTCATCTAAGCCATTGACACATTTATACATTTCACAAAATACAACCTAACACTATCATACCATATGCAAAATCACATATAAAACAAAACACGTAACCCCTCCCCGCACTTGAACAATATATTGTCCTCAATGTGAGAAGAGAGCACACAAAACACATAAAGGATAAGAAAAAAATAGAAAATTAAAGTAGACAGAAAAGAAAATAAAATAACATAAAAATTAGAACTGAAGGCTAATTTGAAAAAGAAAAATAAATGAATGGAAAATTGGGTTAGACATAAATCCTATAGAGATGGAGGAGATGATGGCAATAGTGTTGAGACCAAATCCGCTTGACATCGAGAGTATTTCCCTATCTTATAAGTGATTCAAGAGAGCAAAAGAATTAGCACTCCAAACTGTTCCAAATCATTCAAGACTTATTTAAGAATTTAAAACAAACCTAACTACACACCAATTTAAATATAACTACTAAACGTGCTAATTTATGGTTATTAGCTTGACCTTCATCCTTTAAGACTCAGCCAGGATCAATTATGAGCGGCTTGCTTCCACCCTTCTCATTCAACATCAGTTTTGTAGCCTGTAAGTAAGCTACAAATTGCAAAATGTTCATAAGGACAATATCAATAAAGTTGAGAAAACCAATTAAGCTTAGTAATGTCCTTTTTTCTAACAAATTGTTAATAAAATAGGGAATAACAAAACTCCCTAAATCTTCCATCGAATCTAACAATTTGTCTAGTAAGAAGGTGAGTTTCTCTCTTTCTTCGATAATCACCTTCGTTTCCTCAGCTTCTTCTACTTCCTGAATAGAGACTTCCATACTTTCTTCAAATTCGATGTCTGTTGTCATCTATTCTTCATCCTTTTGTTCTTCAGAAGATTTTTGCATAGACATCTATCCTAGAATTTTCGATGTTCAAACATGGTGTACTAAGATCTGATAGATAGTATGAGGGGTTTCCATCCTTTCCTTCATCCTTTTTCTTGAGTTTTTGGTCTTCTATAAGGTCAGGATTAGCTTGATTTCTCACTAGTTCTCCTAGCTCTATCCCATCCTAAGTGCAATAGCCTGACATGGCTCAATTGAATTTACTTTCATGCTGTGCAGATAGTTTTCCACAATTTGCTTACAAAATTCCCTGAAAAGTTAACCTATTTGAACCTCTAGATTATGAATAGAAGATGCATGATCTTCTGTTAATTGTTCAAACTTCTTTTCCAACCACTTTGGGTTCTCTTCCATATCTGTGAGCATATCCATGATTTTGTCTAGCTTGGAATCCCATGAACTTTATTCATCATATTGAAATTCAACTAGGTCTTGATGTCCTAAATGATTCCTACATTGTTGGACCAATAGAATTCGGAGTGGATTTGCACCCGGAAGTGTATAGGTTCATATAAGGATGATGATTTCCCCAACCAAATTGGGGTTCATTGAATTCTGTAAGAGTTCTTTGCTCCCTATAATAGACAATGTTTCCATATCTTATGGGCTCTCTCCCTACTCACTTAGTCTATACTCAGGTACAATGGAAACACTGTCTAACGACCCTATTCATTTATCTTCAAGTTTGTCCATATCTAGTTTGCCTTTTAGTGTAAAGCTTTTGTTTTCTAATCGTATAGAAAACCTAGTAGAAATTAATCATGTTCCTATAGAAAATCATATTTGTGAGTCTTCTTTATCTTTGTTGAGTCTGTCAGTATATATTCTCGTGATCATTCTTAGAAAAGGAGTATACGTACTATCTTGTCTACGTCTCACACAAAGGTCAAGGAAATCATCTAGAGTTTCAGATTGGAGCAGTGTGTTCTCAGATCTACAATGGCAGAACAATACTTGAAGCTTGAAATACCGAAGGAGCTGATCTCACTTTGGAGAGAACACAATCATACACCTCTTTATATAAGGGTTATACATCTTGTTCTCACACTTCATGGAAGAAAAGGAATACCTGCTACAGCCAGGATATCTCTTCTAGACACTACCTACACAATGTACTAAAATGCCTTGATTAGTACCTTCCTGACTACTTTCAACAATAGAAGTATCATACTGATGATAGCACCTGATTTCAACATCAGGTTGGATGATCCTACGTTATCTGAAAGATTACAAGTTCAGATCTGGATCGCTGGAGCAGATCAAGATCCTATAGCCATCATGGCTTCTCTACATCACCAGATGATCTATCATCAGCAACATCATGCTTTGGACCTTAATTTTTTGAATTCTACTTCGGATGCACTTTATATGATTGTCGATCATTCTAATGATCAGACTCCTATTCTCCAGATCCCAAAGCAACTACCAATAGTGGAGCTTCAAAAGTTGATGCTAACTGAATGGATCACCAATTACCAGAAGGTGTTCCATGTGCCTCATCGACACTCTTTTCATAGAACAACTCCTTCGATTCTGAAGACATTAAAGGGTGGAACTGTTAAGTCCTTCTATGCAAATCCCAACAAAGATCCAACTGGACCATCTACTTCTGGTGCTATTTTTCTGATCTAACCTGTATTTTCACATATAGGAGGTAAATCTGGTCCTCCAATTCATTATTTCAAAACTAACGGAGATCAAGTTTATGTTAGCCATCATTGTGGACATTTTGCATGGGATGTTGACCCATCTATGTGGAAACCCGATTGTGAAGTCTGTCTCAACCCTGAGTTAGATAGTGACAATAATGATGAACGGTATGCCAGACGACGCAGAAGATAGAAGAAAAAATCTAAATCTCGTTGCGAGGGTATACAACAATATCATCCACACAAGGATGATTTTGATCTAGATGATTCTAGCAAATCTATTGGTGTAACTATAGAAAGTTCCAGACCTAGATCTCTTCGTGATATGCTGAAATCCTCTAGCTGTCAAACAAAGCCAGCAGTTCCTTTTATGACTCTTACTCCTATTCCGTGCATAATAGAAGTGCCATATAAGGAAGATTTTCCTTCTTTACACAGTATTACTAATGAATCAACGAGGGTTATCTCTAGCCCTTATATCCGAGCCTTAGGAATAACATGACAAGGAACACTTGTTTCTAATCCCTCAGATGAAGTTCTAAACTAGCAGACATCGAATGCAGTAGCACAAAACAAAGTTCTTAGAAGGATTGATTTTAAGCTTGATGGAATCAGTTAACAAACACATGCTACTCATCATAAAGTTAATGATGTCTCTAAGGAAATTTAATAAATGTACCAATCATACAAAGCTCAGATCAAACAACTTGATACTGAACTTCGACATTACATTGCTATACATTATCTTGGACCTAATTTTGATATCAAAGTTTAAGAAATTAAGAAGATCCAAGGAATTGTGCAACAAATGGAAGCTGATATGCAAAATGCACAGTCTAAAGCTATATATGGCTTGTCCTCTTCAGTATTTCCAAATAAACAACCAGTATACACTCCTCCTCTATATCAAAAGTATTTAGCAGAAACTGACTATTCAAAGGTATTCAAGTTCAATTATCCTTTGATTAAATAGTATATGCATCCTCAGGCAGCTCAAGCAAAGCCTAAAAGCTAAAATGTAAGCTTAAGCCTGAAAAGGTTCCTGAGCCATCACCTTCATACATAAAACTTGAACTAGTTAACCAGTGAAGTAAACCGTTATAGATCCATACTCCTCCTACTTCTCCACCAAAGTTACAACCTTCCACCTTTGCTAGGAAGGATAAAGCGCCTCCTATAGAGTTCATGGCAACTCTTACACCTACACTTACTGCAGAAGATTAATCATCTCAAAGAGATAATTCAGAAGCCTGTTCTGAAGTTTTTGTACCAACCTCTGAAGTCTCTGCATCAACCTCTGAAGTCTCTGCAACAATTTCTAAGTCATCAACTAAATAGATCTCTGAACCGTCCTTTGATTCTTCAGCCCAACTAGCTAATCTGTCAGACCTAACACAAGTTTTGATGACTATGCCTGAACCAACTGAAGTTGAACCTGAAGTAAGTGAAGCAAAATCCACAGGTACTAAACCTTTCATACCTAAACTGACACCACAAGCTCAGCCAACTGTACAGGCTACTTCACAGACCATGCCTACTTCAGGACCTTGGTTTACTTTTGATGATCTTCCACCAAAGAAATAGAGAGATCGATTGCATGAATTCGGTGTATGGATAGATCTTCAAATGAACAGACCTAATAATCCTTTACTGGATGTTTTGTTTGAATTCACTTCTCATTTCATTGGTACTTTGTGAGAATGGTGGCAAAGTACAAGCGAGTACCAACGACTTCGGTATATTCAAGTCATTACAATCGAAGCTCTTCTTGGAATAATTTATAAGGAATTCATTGGTGACTTTCAGTTTATTGATAAGCAGAACCGTCAGGAGTATTTTGCAATGAAATATTGTTCACTTGACAAGTGTGATATCCAAAAGCATTACAAATGTATGACAAAAAGGTAATATCTTTTAAATGGATGGAATGATGTTAATCTTCGATATACTTTTATCTCATCCCTTCCAGATCAACTGCAACTAGAGTTACAAAGGGCCATAATTTCTTTACAATGAGATATAGCTAATATATCTTTTGGAGAAATATACCAGCTTGCTCTAGCTTCTCTTGATAAGTTATATGACCAACATACCTTATTCAAGAATATCGTTAAAGGTGGTCTAACTCTCAAACAGGCTTGTAAGAAGCCTTATCTTCAGATTAAGTGCAAAGATCAGAAGAAATGTGATTTTAGTAACAAGAAGAAAGATTACTACAAACAAGCCTATCATCGAAGAAAGTTCCGTAGACAAATGGAAGGCTAGAAGCGTTTAAAGAAAACATATGTGAGAAAAATGGAATAAAAAGAAAGTCTGCTCGGTTCTTCAAGAAAAGATCCCATCCTTCTCAAAAAGATGAACGATGTTATCTCTGTGGACAACCAGGTCATTTTGCATGAACTTGTCCTCACAAAAGCAAAAAAGATATCAAGTTATTGAAGCAAATGCAATCTATTTTGGCTATTCAACCTTCCAATAACTTTGAAGAACTTATTGAGGAATAATCAACTAAAGATGAAGGTACAAAGTTTGTTGTCTCTATTATAACCTCTGAAGAAGAATCATCTAATGATTCTTTATATATGCTACAGCAACAGATCTGTATGAAGTTAGATCGTACTCCAGTTCAAAGACTATATGTCCAGATCCAAATCTTCAGATAAGATAAATATGATGGACCCATCAAAGCTATTAGGTTTATGGATACTGGATCCAGTCGTAAGATCGTGAAGCCCAACATATTATCCTTTGAGTCATAGACTTCACATGATGAATACTTCATAGCTGCAGATGGTAATTCATTCAAGATCGGGCTTATTACAAAAAGAAAGATAGGAATTCGATTCTTTCCACAGTGTACAATTTGGACTAAAGTATTAAGAAGCAATCTACCTAGCCTAGATATTCTCATTAGCATGGATGTATACATTAAAGCCTTACCTTTACAGATCTTACCCACAGGCCTCATGTATCGATCATTTTTTAGTCCATACACTGAAATAAAAAATGTGTTTGAACTTTCTCAAATTCCTACACCGTGTGCATCACTGTGAGATAAACTGTTGGAATACTATCCTGAATCACATGTACAGTTTACTCATCCATATCCTCTTTGAAAAAATGCTGACTTTTTCATAAGTCTACCTTTCAAAAAGAATGAGGATATCAATCTTACGAAAGCCACACATCCAGGGATGAACCCTGATGATCTAAAGCTTACACAAGATGAATGTGCTATCCTTCTGAAGCTAGGACTTATTGAGCCCACAAAGTTAGATTGAGCTTGCTAGGCATTCTATGTAAATAAACGTTCATAGAAAAAGCATAGGAAATAGAGATTGGTAATTGACTACAAGCCTCTGAATGCATTCCTGCAAGATAACTAGTTTCCTCTTCCAAAAATTAGTGAATAGGTACTGTTTCTCAAAGAAGCTGTTATCTTTTCCAAGTTTGATTTTAAACAGGATTTTGGCAATTGGGTGTTCACCCACTGAGCGATACACAACAACATTATGCATTCCTAATGCACAATATCAATGGACTGTTATGTCATCTGGGCTTAAAATCGCGCCATCACTATTTCAACGAACCATGACCAAGATTTATGAGCTTATCCTTAACAGGTCAATAATCTACATTGATGACATTCTTCTGTTTTCAAAGACCCATGAGGAACATCAGGCCTTACTTCAACAATTCTTGGATCTTACTAAATAGTATGGCATTATGCTTTCCACCTCTAAAAGCATCATTGGTACTAACAAAATTGAATTTCTGGGTATGCATTTCAAAGATGAATTATATCAGCCTGGTCTATATACTGTACAAGAGCTATTACACTTTCCTGATGAATATCTCACTGTTAAATAGATACAACAATTCCTCAGGATTGTTAACTACATCTGAGAGTTCATACCACACATGGCAGCTTATATTTCATGTTTTTCGAAGTTACTAAAAAAGAATCCACCACTTTGGATAGAAGAACAAACAAAGGCTGTCCAATATCTGAAGCACATCTGCCAAGATCCTCCACCCTTAAAGATTCCTCATAAGGCACAACATATTTTACAAACAGATGCTAGTGGCAATTATTGGGGTGCTGTGTTTTTTGAAGAAATCAATGGCAATTGTCATTCTTGTGGACATGTAAGTGGACAATTTCAATCCTCTGAATGCCATTATCACATCAGTTCTAAAGAAATCTTAGCAGTTAAAAGAGGCATTCAAAGTTTGCTTTCTACCTCACAACTTTTCACTTTGTCATTGAAATGGATAACACTTCCTTCCCTAAGATTCTGGATCAACCCAAGAAACATCTTCCTAACAGTCAATTGCTTCGTTGGCAGGAATGGTTTTCTCGCTATAAATTCTCCATCCGCCACATCAAAGGCCATCATAATATATTTGTTGATTTTCTTTCTCGGCCTTCTAAACCTATCTTATTGCTTTCAGCCTCTCTGTATCATTTTATTCATTTATTTTGGCTGATGCAATTTCCTAAGTTTATAAGATATCAACTGACTCCTTTAGGAAATTCTGACAATTCAAGTAATCCAAACTCTCCATCCAATTCGTGACCACTAATACATTGAATGTCTCCATTATGGGACTCTTCTTTTTAAAAGTTTGTCTTTTCTTTTGATTCTTTTGATAAAGGAGAATCTTTGTGGCCCACAAACCACTATGCAAGATTCCTTCTTCTCACCTTACTATTTACTTTTAGAAAAGTTGTTTACTTTTTTAAAGTAGCTTTGTTAAAGGTGTAATCATTTTACTTTTCTTTTTTAAAGTTTTAATGAGTATGTCTATAGGAAGATTTACTTTTATGCCCTTTGCTTAGCCTATAAAAGCAAGGCTTCTCCTTCATTGTAAATATGCTAAATGTACGCTGAATTTAAGTTTGATAATATGAATATGAGTTTGAGTGTTTCTTCTTCTCTCCAAGTTCTTCCTCTCCTGAAAGCTTAAGTCTTGAGTGCATGTTACTATCTGTCTTAGTATAGAGACAAGTATACTCTACACTCACCTCTTCTGAGGATCTTGTGAATCAGAAAGGCTAAGACAATCCGTGACTGTGTTTAAAACAATTCTGTTATGAGATTATAGTTTAACAAGGAAAGGGTGTAGGTAATGTTGAGACTATTGTTTCAAAAAGGGAAAGATAGTTGTGAAAGTGTTCCTAAGAGGAAGGTTTGAGAGTTGTATGCCTGTGGAGAAAGGGCTTTGCGTCTCGCTATCATCCCTGGAACTTACCAATAGTCACAAGGTTCCTGTTTTGATCCACAATAGTCTACCAGACACTTCAGTATCCTACTTTCTGACTTTGGTTAGTCGATGGTCTTCTCAAAGGTATTGTTTTAGCTTGTTAGGTGTCATACTTTCCCTGTGTGCCCTTCGGGATCCACGGTGTGGTATGTTTAGGATTTGGTATTAAAACCCCTCACAAGGCCTTTTGGGGGGCTCAGTGGTATCAGAGCCACTAGGTAATGCTTGGGTTTGCCCAACGTCGTGAGTTCAATTCCCTACTCACAAGGCCTTTTGGGGGGCTGAATGGTATCAAAGCCATTGTCGTATCTTGGCGGCGGTAACATTGTAACTCAGTACAAACTAAGTGAGTAGGGAGAAAGCCCATAAGTTATGGAAACACTATTTAACGACCCCGTTCATTTATCTTCAAGTTTGTCTATGTCTAGTTTGCCTTCTAGTATAAAGCATGTGTTATCTAATTGTATAGAAAATCTATTAGAAATTACTCATGCTCCTGTAGAAAACCGTGTTTATGAGTCTTCTTTACCTTTGATGAATCCATACAATATATATTTTCGTGATCATTCTTAGATAAGGAGTATACGTACTATCTTGTCTATGTCTCGTCCTAAAGTCAAAGAAATCGTCCAGAGTTCCAGATTAGAATAGTGTGGTCTCTGATCTACAATAATAGAACAATACGTGATTGGTACCTTGCTGACTACTCTCAACAATGGAAATGTCATATTGATGATAGCACCTGATTTTAACATCAGGTTGGATGATCCTACATTATCTGAACGAATGCAAGTTCAGATCTAGATCACTGGAGTAGATTAAGATCCTACAGCTGTCATGGCTACTCTACATCACCAGAATCATGCTTTGGACCTCAATTTTCTAAATTCTACTTCAGATGCTCTTTACTTGGTTGCAAATAGTTTTAATGATCAGACTACTATTCTCCAGATCTTGAAGCAACTACCAGTAGTGGAGCTTTAAAAGTTAATGCCAATTGAATGGATCACTAACTTCCAAAAGGTATTCTATATGCCTCATCGACACTCTTTTCATACAACAACTCCTCTGATTCTGAAGACATTAAATAATATAATTGTAAAGTCCATCTATGCAAAGCCCAATGAAGATCTAACTGGACCATCTACTTCTAGGCTATTTTTCTAATCCAACCTATATTTTCACACACAGAAGGTAAATTTGGTCCTCCAATTCATTATTTCAAATCTAACAGAGATCTAGTTTATGTTAGCCATCATCGTGGGTGTTTTGTATGGGATGTTGACCCATCTATTTGCAAACCTAATAGTGAAGTTTGTCTCAACCCTGAGTTAGATAGTGACGATGATGATGACCGGTATGCCAAATGACGAAGAAGAAAGTAGAAAAATCTAAACCTCATTGCGAAGGTATATAATAGTATCATCCACACAAAGATGATTATAATCTAGATGATTCCATCAAATCTATTGGTCAAACTATTGAAAGATCCAGACCTAGATCTCTTCGTAAGATGCTGAAATCCTCTAGCTGTCAAACAAAGCCAGTAGTTCCTATTATGACTCCTACTTCTATTCCATACATGATGGAAGCACCATATGAGGAAGATTTTCCTTCTTTACAAAGGAGTCTGATGAATCGACGAGGGTTATCTCTAGCCCTTATATCATAGTTTCAGGAACAACTTCATAAACAACACTTGTTTCTAATCCTTTAGATGAAGTTTTAAACTGGCAGACATCAAATGCAATAGCATAGAATAAAGTTCTTTGAAGAATTGATTCTAAGCTGGATGGAATCAGTCAACAGACACATGCTACTCATCATAAAGTTGATGTCATCTCTAAACAGATCCAACAAATGTACCATTCATACAAAGCTCAGATCAAACGACTTGATGCTGAACTTTGACATTACATTGCTACATGTTATCTTGGATTTGATTTCGACATCAGTGTTAGAGAAATCGAGAAGATATAAGGAATTGTGCAAAAAATGGAAGTCGATGTGCAAAATGCATAGTCTAAAGTTGTATATGGTTCGTCCTCTTCAGTATTTCCAAATACATAGCAGTATACGCTTCTCCTCTATTTCAGAAGTATCCAGAAGAAACTAATTACTCAAAAGTGTTCAAGTTCAACCATCCTTTGATTAGATAGTATATTCATCCTCAGGTAGCTCAAATAAAGCCTAAAAAGCCCAAATCTAAGCCTTAAGCCTAAAAAGGTTCTTGAACCATTACCTTCATACAAAAAATGAACCAGTTAACTAGCGGAGTAAACTATTTTAGATCCATACTACTCTAACTTCTCTACCAAAGTTACAACCTTCCACCTTTACTAGGAAGGATAAAACGCCTCTCTTCTGCCTACACATGCTACATAAGATTCATCTCCTCAAACAGATAAGTCAGAAGCTTGTTTTGAAGTTTCTGCACTAACCTCTAAAGTCTCTACAGCAATTTTTGAGTCATCAACTGAGCAGATCTCTGAACCATCCTCTGATTCTTCAGCCCAGCTAGCTGATCTATCATACCTAGCACACGTTCTGATGACTATACCTGAACCAACTAAAGTTGAACCTGAATCCACAGGTACTGAGCTTTTCAGACCTGAACCAGCACCACAAGCTCAGCTAGTTGTATAAGCTACTTCATAAACCAAGCCTTCTTTAGGACCTTGGTTTACTTTTGATGATCTTCCACTAAAGAAATGAACAGATCGATTACATGAATTCAGTGCATGGATAGATCTTTAAATGAACAGACCTAATAATCCTTTACCAGATATTTTGTCTGAATTCACTTCTCATTTCATTGGTACTTTGTGAGAATGGTGGCAAAGTATAAGCGAATACTAATGACTTTAGTATATTCAAAAGCATTACAAATGTATGATAGAAAGGTACTATCATTTGAATAGATGGAGTGATGTTAATCTTCGATATAATTTTATCTCATCCCATCGAGATCAACTACAACCAGAGTTACAAAGAAACATAGTTTCTTTACAACTAGATATGGCTAATATATCTCTTAAAGAAATCTACCAGTTTGCTCTTGCTTCTCTTGATAAGTTGTGTAACCAACATTCCTTATTCAAGAATATTGTTAAAGGTGGTCCAACTCTTAAAAAGGCTTGCAAGAAGCCGCCTTATCTTCAGATAAAATGCAAAGATCAGAAGAAATGTGATTGTAGTAACAAGAAGAAAGATTACTACAGACAAGCCTATCATCGAAGAAAGTTTCGCAGACAAATGGAAGGCTATAAGCCTTTAAGGAAAACATATGTGAGAAAAGATGGAAGAAAAAGAAAGTTTGTTCAATTCTTTTAGAAAAGATCCCATCCTTCTTAAAAAGCTGAATAATGTTTTCTCCATGGATAACTAAGACACTTTGCACGAAGTTTTCCTCACAAAAGCAAAAAAGATATTAAGTTATTGAAGCAAATGTAATCCATTTTGCCTATTCATCCTTCCGATAACTTTAAAGATCTTATTAAGGAACAATCAATTGAAGATGAAGATACAAAGTTTGCTGTCTCTATTACAACCTCTGAAGAAGAATCGTCTGATGATTCTCTCTACATGTTAAGACCTGTATGAAATTGGATTGTACTCCAGTTCAAAGACCATATGTCCAGATCTAACTCTTTTTACAAGATAAATATGATAGATCTGTCAAAGCTTTGGGCTTATGGATACTAGATCCAATCGTACGATCATAAAGCCCAACATATTATCCTCTGAGTTATGGACTTCACATGATGAATACTTTACAGTTGCAGATGGTAATTCATTCAAGATCGGGCTTATTACAAAAAGAAAGATCAGAATTCGATTCTTTCCATAGTGTACAGTTTGGACTAAAGTGCTTGGAAGCAATCCACCTAGCCTAGATATTCTTATTGACATAGATGTACACAGTAAAGCCTCACCTTTATAGATCCTACCCACAAGCCTAAGGTATCGATCATTTTTCAGTCTATATAGTGACATCACAAAGTATGCTATCTTTCTAAAGCAAAGATTGATGAACCTATAAAATCAAATGTGTCATTATATGTGTCAAGCAAAAGTGTGGTAGAAAGAGATTACACATGGCCTCCAGATGCTACTTATGCACCATACATATCCACTTTGATCATCACAATCTAATGGTAGTATATTTTTTATCCATATGCAATTTGCTTCGTTAGCATCCACCATGGCCTCCAGATGCTTTCTCTCACTATAAATTCTCCATTCAAGGTCACCACAATACACTTACTCTTACACTTAACATGTTTCTTTCAAATTCTCTTCATCATTTTATTCCTCTTTCTTGGCTAATGGAGTTTCCTAAGTTTGCAAAATATAAAAAAGATTTTTCTCCTCTGTTCACTATTACTCCAACTAGTGTTACAGACCTCTTCCCTCTCCTTCAATAGAGTTCATTTTATGACCTTCATCTTATCCTTCTCTAGTTTGATATTTTATCCATTCCTAGTCATTTTGAAGTTCTTACTCCTTATAAGTTAATGTATCATATCTATGATACTCTTTATGATGTTAGCTTATGGCATCTTTGGTCTTTATCTGCTTTATATGTTTCTTCAATTTTGTTATCACCTCTTCATATCTATCATCACCTCTCTAATCCTACCAATGCTAACTCACTTTTGTGAACTTTCTTAGAATGGTTTCAACCCCTTTTTAAATGTCGTATAAACATGTCTCAAATCCTAACTCATCATCGTCTATGGGAAACTGCTTTAACTGATCGTAAAGTTTATGCCATCTACATCATACATCGTCCCTACTATATCACTACATCTGGACATCTGTGCACACTGAATCACATTCAACATTGGCAAACCACCCTTGATTGGTCTACGGAATGCACACAGCTAGTGGAAGAATTACATTCTTTCTTAGACCAACTCAACCAATTCCCGAGCTCGTCTCCTTCGAATATTTGTACATCTCTTGGTCCATATTTTGGAGAGACTTCTCTGCTTGTACCAATTATTCCCCCATCAGTTAACTAATGGACATCAGTAGATCCCTCTAATGTTATTAATATCCGAGCTGGTGAAGTTCCCTATCCTACATATCGCCACTCTACAGTTTCAATCAGACCATCTAGTCTAATTTAAGAGCCCATTATTGCATCTAGCCCAGGACTTGCTCAATGGACTGCAACTGATATCGACCATATTCTTAAACAGATTGACAATGACATGGCCTTGATAAATGATGATCACAACCTTACTTTATCACTTTAAAGTGGCACTCTTCTTTTTAGGAGCTTGTCTTTTTCTTTTAAGTCTTTTGATAAAGGAGAATCTTTGTGGCCACAAACCACTACGCTAGATTCCTTCTTATCATTTTACTGTTTACTTTTAGAAAAGTTGTTCACTTTTTTTAAAATAGCTTTGTTAAAGGTGTAATGATTGTACTTCTGTTTTCTAAAGTTGCAATGAGTGTGTCTTTAAGAAGATTTACTTTTATGCCCCTTACTTCGCCTATAAAAGCAAGGCTTCTCCTTCATTGTAAGTACGCTGAATTTGAGTTTGTTAGTATGAATATGAGTTTGAGTGTTTCTTATTCTCTCTAAGTTCTCCCTCTCCTGAAAGCTTAAGTCTTGAGTGCCTGTTACTATCTGTCTTAGTACAAAGACAAGTATGCTCTACACTTGCCTCTTCTGAGGATCTTGTGTATCAAAAAGTCTAAAATAGTCCGTGACTATGCTTAAAACAATTCTGCTGTGAGATTAGAGTTTAACGGGAAAAGAGTGTTGGTACTGTTGAGACTATTGTTTAAAAAGGGGAAAGATAATTGTAAAAGTGTAAGGTTCCTAAGAGGAAGACTTAAGAGTTGTACGCCTGTCAAGAGAAGGGATTTGTGTCTCGCTATCATACCTGGAACTTATCGATAGTCACAAAGTTCCTGTGTTGATCCACAATAGTCTACCAGACACTTCAATATCTTACGTTCCGACTTTAGTTAGTCGTTGGTCTTCTCAAAGGTGTTGTTTTAGCCTGTTGGTTGTTGTAATTTCCTTGTGTGACCACATTGGGGACCTCGAAGGGTACACAGGGAAAGTGCGACAACCAACGGGCTAAAACAACACCTTTGAGAAGACCATTGACTAACCAAAGTTGGAACATAGGATACTGAGGTGTCTGGTAGACTATTGTGGATCAACAAGGGAAACTTATGACTATCGGCAAGTTCCAGGTATGATAGCAAGACAGTAAAGCCCTTTCTCCATAGGCACACAACTCTCAAGCCTTCCTCTTAAGAACCTTACACTTTCACAACTCTCTTTCTCCTTTTGAAACAATAGCCGCAACAGTACCTACACTCTTTCCCTGTTAAACTCTAATCTCACAGCGGAATTATTTTAAACACAGTCTCAGACTGTCTTTGACTTTCTAATACACAAGATCCTCATAAGAGGCTACTGTAGAGCATACTTGTCTCTGTATTAAGATAGATAATAACATGTACTCAAGACTTAAGCTTTCAGGAGAGGGAGAACTTAGCGAGAATAAGAAACACTCAAACTCATATTCATATTATCAAACTCAAATTCAGCGTACATTCAGCGTCAAATTCAGTGTACTTATAATGAAGGAGAAGCCTTGCTTTTATAGGTGAAGCAAGGGGCATAAAAGTAAATCTTCCTAGAGACACACTCATTACAACTTTAGAAAAGAGAAGTACAATCATTACACCTTTAACAAAGCTACTTTAAAAAGGTGAACAACTTTTCTAAAAGCAAACAATAAGATGATAAGAAGGAATCTTGCATAGTTGTTTATGGGCCACAAAGATTCTTGTTTATCAAAAGACTCAAAAGAAAAAGACAAACTCCTATAATGAAGGCATCCAATGTGTTAGCTGTCAAGGATCTGAAGGAGAGTTAGGAAAACTTGAGCTATTAGAATGACTTGGAGGAGACGGGTGATATCTTACAAACTTAGGGAATTGCATCAGACAAAATAGAGGAATAAAATGATGTAGAGAGGCTGAAAGCAATAAGATAGGTTATTTAGGCTAAGAAAGAAAATTAGTAAGTATATTATGATGGCCTTTGATGTGGCAGATAGGGAATTTATAGCAAGAAAACCATTCCTACCAACGAAGCAATTGACTGTTGGGAAGATGTTTTTTGGGTTAATCAAGAATCTTAGGGAAGGAAGTATTATCCATTTCAATGACAAAGCGATAAGGTGTAAAGTGGAAAGCAAACTTTTCAATGCCTTTTTTAACCATTAAGATTTCTTTAGAACTGATGTGATAATGGCATACAGAGGATCAAAATTGTCTACTTACATGTCCATAATAATAAAGATTGTCATTAGTTCTAGAAGCATAGCACCCCAATAGTTGTCACTAGCATTTGTCCGTAAAATACGTTGTCCCTTATTAGGAATCTTTAAGGGTGGAGAGTCTTGACATAGATGTTGGACAACCTTTATTTGTTCTTCTGTCCAAGGTGGTGGATTCTTTTTCAATAACTTGGATAAGCATGAAGAGTAAGCTGCCATATGTGATATGAACTCTCGAATGTAATTACAATCCTGGGAAATTGTTGTATATGTTTCATAGTGAGATGTTCATCAGGAAAGTGTAATAGCTCTTGTGCAATATGGGGATCTGGCTGGTAGAATCCATCTTTGAAATGCATGCCTAAAAATTCTATTTCTATTGTACCAATGATGCTTTTAGAGGTTAAAAGCATAATGCCATACTATTTAGTAAGATCCAAAAATTGTTGAAGTAAGGCCTGATGCTCCTCATGGGTCTTTGAGAATAGCAGAATATCATCAATGTAAATAATTGCACTATTGAGGATAGGCTCATAGATCTTGGTCATGGTTCGTTGAAATAGTGATGGGGTAATTTTAAGCCCAAATGGCATAACAATCCATTGGTATTGTGCATTGGGAATGTAGAATGCCATTTTGTACCTCATAGTAGGGTGAACACCCAGTTGTCAAAATCCTGCTTTAAGATCAAACTTGGAAAAGAAAACAACTTCTTTTAGAAATAGTACCTGAGTACTGATCTTTAGAAGAGGAAACCTGTCATCTTGCAAGAATGCATTTAGAGGCTTGTAGTCAATTACCAATCTCTTTTTCCCACGCTTTTGCTCTGAACTTTTATTTACGTGGAACGCCTGGCAAGATTAATTTGACATTGTGGGCTCAATAAGTCCTTGTTTAAGAAGGAAAGCACACTCATCTTGTGCAAGCTTCAGATCATCAGGGTTCATCCCTGGATGTTTGGCTTTCATAGGATTAATATCCTCATTCTTTTTTAAAGGTAGACTTATGAAAAAGTTAACATTTTTCAAAGAGGATATGTGTGAGTAAACTGTGCATGTGATTAAGGACAATATTCTAAAAGTTTATCTTACATTGATGCATATGGCGTAGGAACTTGAGAAAGTTCAAACACATTTTTTATTTCAGTGCATGGATTGAAAAATGATCGATACCTAAGGCTTGTGGGTAGGATCTGTAAAGGTGAGGCTTTACTGTATACATCCATACCAATGATAATAATTAGGTCGGGTAGGTTGCTTCTAAGCACTTTAGTCCAAACTGTACATTGTGGAAAGAATTGAATTCTGATCTTTCTCTTTGTAATAAGCCTGATCTTGAATGAATTATCTCTGCAGTTGTAAAATATTCATCATGTGATGTCCACGACTCAGAGGATAATTTGTTGGGCTTCATGATCATACGACTGGATCCAGTATCCATAAACCTAATAGCTTTGATGGGTCTATCATATTTATCTTGTTTGAAGATTTGGATCTGGACATATGGTCGTTGGACTGGAGTACGATTTAAATTTATACAGTTCTGCTACTATAGCATGTAGAGAGAATCATCAGATGATTCTTCTTCAGAGGTCGTAACAGAGATAGCAAACTTAGTATCTTCATCTTCAATTGATTGCTCCTTAATAAGATCTTCAAAGTTATTGGAAGGATGAATAGGCAAAATGGATTACTTTTACTTCAATAACTTGATATCTTTTTTGCTTTTGTGAGGACAGGTTAGTGTAAAATGACCTGGTTGTCCATATAGAAAACATCGTTTAACTTTCTGAGAAGATGGGATCTTTTCTTGAAGAATCGAACAAACTTTCTTTTTATTCCATCTTCTCCCACATATGTTTTCCTTAAAGGCTTACAGCCTTCCATTTGTCTACGGAACTTTCTTCGATAATAACCTTGTCTGTAGTAATCTTTCTTCTTGTTACTACAATCACATTTCTTTTGATCTTTGCACTTTATCTGAAGATAAGGCTTCTTGCAAGCCTGTTTAAGAGTTTGACCACCTTTAACAATATTCTTAAATAAGGTATGTTGGTCACACAACTTACCAAGAGAAGCTAGAGCAAGCTGGTAGATTTCTCCAAGAGATATATTAGCCATATCTCATTGTAAAGAAACTATGGCCCTTTGTAACTCTAGTTGCAGTTGATCTGGAAGAGATGAGATAAAAGTATATCGAAGATTAACATTATTCCATCCATTTAAAAGATAGTACCTTTTCGTCATACATTTGTAATATTTCTGGATATCACGCTTGTCAAGTGAACAACATTTCATTGGGAAATACTCCTGATATATTTGCTTATCAATAAGCTAAAAGTCACTAATGAATTCCTTATGATTTATTCTGAGAAGAGCTTCGACTGTAGTGACTTGAATATACTGAAGTCATTGGTATTCGCTTATACTTTTCCACCATTCTCGCAAAGTACCAATAAAACGAGAAGTGAATTCAGAAAAAACTTCCGGTAAAGGATTATTAGATCTGTTCATTTGAAGATCTATCCATGCACCGAATTCTTGCAGTCGATCTCTCCATTTCTTTGGTGGAAGATCATCAAAAGTAAACCAAGTTCCTGAAGCAGACTTGGTCTGTGAAGTAGCTTGTGCAGCTAGCTGAGCTTGTGATGCTGGTTCAGGTCTGAAAGGTTCAATACCTATGGATTCTACTTTAGAACAAGCTTTTGACTTCTCTGTTTAAGACAAGGAATCTTATGCAGCAAGTGTAGGCGTAAAAGTTGCTATGAACTCTATGAGAGGGGCTTTATCTTTTCCAGTAGAGGTGGAAGGTTGTAACTTCAGTAGAGAAGTAGGAGGAGTATGGATCTGTAACAGCTTACTCCATTAGTTAACTGGTTCAAGTTTTATGTATGAAGGTGATGACTCAGGAACCTTTTCAGGCTTAGGATTAGATTTTGCCTTTTTAGGCTTTACTTGAGCCGCCTGAGGATGTATATACTATCTACTCAAAGGATGATTGAACTTGAATACTTTTGAATAGTCAGTTTCTTCTAGATACTACTGATATATAAGAGAAGTGCATACTGGCTGTGTATTTAGAAATACTAAGGAGGACGAGCCTTATATAGCTTTAGACTCTACATTTTGCATATTAACTTCCATTTATTGCACAATTCCTTGTAGCTTCTCGATTTATCTAACTTTGGCTTCGAAATTAGGTCCAAGATAATGTCCAGCAATATAATGTGAAAGTTCAACATCAAGTTATTTGATCTGAGCTTTATAAGATTGGTACATTTTTTGGATCTGTTTAAAGAAGGTGTCTAGTTATGATGAGTAGTACGTGTCTATTGACTGATTCCTTCGAGCTTGGAATCAATTCTTTGTAGAACTTTGTTATGTGCTACTGCATTCACTGTCTGCCAGTTTAGAACTTCATCTGAGGGATTAGAAATAATGGTTCCTTGTGAAGCTATTCATGAGGCTCATATATAAGGGCTAGAGATAACCCTCATTGATTCATCAGTACTCATGTGTAAAGAAGGAAAATCTTCCTCATATAGCACTACCATCATAGACATAATAGGAGTAGGAGTCATAACAGGAATTGCTCGTATAGTGTAAAAAGTAGAGGATTTCAACATCTCACGAAGAGATCTAGGTCTGGATCTTTCAATAGTTAGACCAATAGATGTTGGAATCATCTAGATCAGAATCATACTTGTGTGGATGATATTGTTTTTTACCTTTGCAACGAGATTTAGATTTTTTCTTCTTTCTTCTTCGTCGTTTGGTATACCGTTCATCATCATCGTCACTATCTGACTCAGGGTTAAGATAGACTTCACAATCGGGTTCGCATATAGATGGGTCAACATCCCATACAAAATGCCCACGATGATTGCTAACATAAACTTAATCTCCGTTAGATTTGGAGTAATGGATTGGAGGGCTAGATTTACCTTCTATGGATCAGAAAAACTACCCCAAAAGTAGACGGTTGATTGAGCCCAAGTTTATTATCTAATTTGGCAACACTTTCATGGCCTTTACTATACTTTTTGACTCCTAATTCTT
>JANQAP020000048.1:5488607-5502446 GCA_026874005.2 Erythroxylum coriaceum | reverse complement strand
GGGAATCAACATTCTTCTATCATGATCAATAAAATCATGGAGACCATTAATTAATGTACCTAATATAAAATCATTGAGAAATGATAAACTTAAGAATGGTTTAGTGTAACAAGTCCTATCAAACTATAGAACTCAATTGGAACAAAAATCCAGAGGCAACATCTCCCCTCACATTCTAAACTGCAAAATAAATGAGGGTGATTACTAAAGACAAATATAAAGGAGCAAGAAGGAGAATCAATTGATAAAAGGTCGAGATAGCTTCCTGCAGACATAAACTGAATGCATGTTTTTAGTGTAACACCTGACCATGGAGTTCAAACTAAGGAGATTATCATATTTCTTACACATGTACTGTCATAGATAGGAGCTTGTAGCTCTGACTATCCAATGTGCATGAACTTCAATTACTATTATTTAAACAATTCAATATTTAAATTTTTTTTGAAAACAAGTGACTGATAAATGTGAGAGATGGAAATTAACTTAATAATAAAATAATTAATAATAAAATTTTTATAGCCATAACCTCATATCTAACACCTTACTTATTTTGTAAGCCAACCTCTAAATTCAATTTTCTTATTACTAATTTTATTGCCATAACTTTAATTTGATGATCTTCTACTTATTGTGTTCATTAGAGATTTTGAAAAGAAATAAGTCCTCTAAGTTGATGAGGCCCTCTTCCAAGCTCAACTTTTTTCAATTTGTTATTGCCTATCTATGAACAATAAGGAAAGCAAGCTTTTTTAGTGCAATACTCTGACTAATCTTGAGGACTCTCAATGAAGAAAACTGTTATCTGTCTTATATTAGAGGTAAAAACCTTAATTTCTCGAAGGTGGAATCATCAACAACTTAGTTTCAGATTTTTTTTTGTAGTATTAGAAAAATAACTTGTTATAAAAAAAGTTAAAGATGTGTGTGTATTAAAGTCATCGAGAGATAAAAGATCTAGGAATGTTAATGAGTCAGGCCGGATTTAAGCCGCTCCTAACTCGGCCCGACTTGACCAACGGGCTGGGTAGTCCGTGACCCTGCCTTGCTTAACCTTATATATATTTTTAAAAAATAAAAAATGATGTTATCTTTTACATTTCAGTCCAGTTGGATAATTTAAAATTCCTAAAAAGATATCTTTGCAGTAGGGTAGAGGTGGAGGGGGAGAGAGGAGAGAGAGCTAGTTTAATATCTGCTGGAGAGGGAGAGATACAAAAGAATGTCCCCAATAACAGATCGGGGACATGAAGTGAAACATCAGAGAGAACAAGCGAAATTAAAGGGAAAAAGTAGAGAATAAGCAAAGGTTGAGGTTAATTAGCGGGTGTTAGGGTATAATGGGTTGTAGCTAAGTCCTAGATTGACGACTTTTCAAAAAATATAAACATCGTCTTTTTCTTCAAAAAAAAGAAAAAGAAAAGAAAGAAATTACACGTCAGAGCACGACAGATGATTCTTACACATCCTTATCTGTTTTGGCCTTACCGGACAAAACATGCTGAATCGAATCCCTGTAAGAAAACTCTCCCGCTAACACTTTGCCCCGTTTAGCGATAACTACCAATGTACCTGCTTGCAATTCAGCAGCTTCCTTTGGCCTTTTTTTTTTTAACATTCCATATTTAGCTAACTAATTGTTCTAATATGAGTCCAAACCTTAAAACGATAAACAACTCTTGGCTAAGCTTCCGGGATTTTGGAAAATGATAAATAGTCTTACGTAGATATTTACCTCGTTCTTATCCTTTCATATCTAAATATCTTAAACGTGTCAACAACCCACAGAATCAAACCCCACCGCCCCCGGTAAAGTCGTCTAAACCAACCATGAGTCGTTTGTTTTCCCAAAACCTGGGCTTCATCTGTGTGCATAAATGTATGTACCAAACAGACCTCGTATGCGATCACATCCCAGAAACAGTTTGAATCTTGAATTGATTTCCAGTTCTTTTCTCAGCTTTCATTCTTAACCAAAAGGAAGAGGCTTTTATTGTTCCTGATCGTCTTCAAAAACTAGGTCTGTTGTACATAACTCTTGGGTAGAGATACACATACCAAGTTGAATTGCATGAGTCAGAGTGCGATGAAAGACCAGGGATTAAGGTGCGACTCAAACATCAAGGCTTTTACAGATTCTTCTTCTTGTTGTACGAAACAGGTGAGGAGGTTTTGTGGGGCTGTTGATTCATCGACTGATTTAAGGGCTGGCAATAACGATAGACTTAAACAGGCCGAAGAGTCTTTCAGGACTGTCATGTACCTGAGCTGTTGGGGTCCTAATTAATTCTGCCTTCTCTAGCTTGTGTACAAATCCTTCGTAAATGCGAATATACAGTGGCTGTGTTCAAGTTCCACTGATCGAAGTTGTATAATGAACCTTCTTCTATTTATCTATTCATGCTTCTCTCTTAAAATTAAAATCTGAGTTAAGATTCAATTGCAATGGTTGTGCTTAACATTAGGTTTTTCCTTTTAGCAGTTTACGCCAAACTAGAAATAAAGAAAAGCATGCTTAAACGAATTTAGAGGATATGTGGAGTTATTGCTAAGTGACTCTTGGATTATGGGCTTTCTTGTGAAAGTGGATTCCTACTATTCTAATAATACGCCTCTTTCGATTGCTCATGTGTAGGCTTGAAAATCAGCTTATTGTAGTAATGGTTAGCTGATTTTATTAACAGTCAGTTAATAATAGATTAATATAGTTAATTTAATTAATGAATAATATTAGTTATTTATTTAAAGATATTTGATAAAATTAACTATTTAATATTAACGTGTAAAATAACTTATAAAGATATGATTTAAAAACAAATTATAAGAATAAAAATATCATATTATTTCTTTAAATATTTTTATAAGAATTTAGATAAAATAAATAAAGTCAACATCATCATTTAAAGTAAAAAATTAAAAAAAATGAGTGTGCGATGGAACGGGGAAAGGGATAAGACAAGTTTACTATCTCTATCTTTCTTTCTCTCTCCTCTCCTCTCCTCTTTTAGCGTCGATGATAACTTGAGTAATTTGTAATAATTTTTTTATATAATCGTCTTTTTATCTCATAATTTTTTAGTCGCAAGAGTAAAATGCTTCTTATAAGAGCATTTTCAAAAACAATAAATTGAGTTTAATTTGTTAACTCAATTAACTGATTGCCAAACATGATCAAATAGTTAAATACCTCTCAATATGCTATAAAATAGCATTTCAAAAATAATAGATTAAGCTCAATTTACCAACCCAATTAACTAATCACCGATTTAATATGATTAAATTGCCAAATACCTCTCAATCCACGTAAAATAGCCAATCGGTTTTTAGCTAAACATGCCCTCTTTTGGGGTTATCCCACGGGAATTACGCATCTCATAGACTACGATACATGTGTGGCATTTCAATCCCAGAGAAGGATTTGATTCCATCTAATTCTGATTTTTTAATTAATATATTCCCACCTTTAATAATTAATACCCCAAAAAAAAAGCTTACCTGGAAGTTAATTTCCTTACAGAATTACACCCCGACCCACGGGCAACGGGGCAAGTTTAACTAAACCTTGGTTGGGTCCATTGATGGCCTTATAGTGCATATGGACCCAAGCCTAAGGCCTTCAACCTGGTCCAATTATGAGAAAACTCAACGTAGGAAAATGCAATGCAGATAATCAGAATCGGTCACGAACACTATTCCTTCCTGTCCACCACATATGTTTTTGAAAGAGAGAAGATAGAAACTGAATCGATAAACCTCACTCGTTCCCCCGTTCATTCTCGCCCCATTTTAGTCGAGTTTTAATACTATGATTCCAGTCAAACTTTGTAAGGGCTATTATCAATCATCATTTCTCCTGCAATCCTCAGAGCTCCAAAAGGGTGAGGTAAAATCAATCACTTTTGCTCCTAACAAAGTAGCTTGTACGCGAAAACTTGTAGTCACGGGATGCAGTGGGCAAGAATCAGGGAAGAAGCCAGAGAGACGAACTTTTTTGACTCTTGAAGAAGCTGGTCTTGTTGAAATGTCTGGTTTAAGCACTCACGAACGCTTCCTGTGCCGTTTAACGGTATCAATTTCCTCTCTTTACGGAGTTCCAAGTTCCAACATAAACAAACTAATTTATTTTTTTGTATACATAAACTATATTTCAATCTCGTAAGTTGCAAAGTTGAAGTTCAATTATAATGCGTTGGTGTGTTTTTAATGATTTTCAGATATCATCATTGAACCTTCTAAGAGTTATATCAGAGCAAGAGGGGTGTCCAATAGAAGAGCTAAATGCTGGGAGAGTGTGCGACTGGTTTGTAAAGGACCAGCTGAAACGAGAGCAGGATATTGATTCTGCAGTGCTCCAATGGAACGACTCTGAATTCCAGTTTTGAGTTTTGGGTTGTCGGTTCTTAGAATACAATGGTTTTATGATCTGTCTTCAGTATTCTCATGTGGCAATTTTCTTTGTTTTGATATATTCTTAATATCTTTGTCCATATTTTTTGAAGGATTCCTTGAGGATGAACATATCCGAGATATGTTGAACTATCATTGCTATTGGAGGGTCTTTATTCAACAGTGTACTAAGCTTTAGATTTTTGTGAATTGCGCTTAGCAGAATATTCCCAGAAGTGTCACTAAGACTTACTGTTTAGTTAAGAACAAATGGGTTATATGCAAGTGATAAATGGCTGCTGAAAGAGCATTTCTTCGACTCTCTTTCTCTTTTAATTTCTTTATTTTGCAAAGTGAAGAATCTCATCACAGAGTTCATTTCAGAATGAATTCCGATTGATCCACATTCATGTTGAATCGATTCCAATTCCAAAACCATCCACCTCGGGAAGGAAAGGTGCCGGCTATACGGCCCACCTTATTAGTTGGAGATTTTCATGTCGCGACTCTTCTTTTCCACATTTTCAGAAGAATCGCATATGGTTAGTTGCGGGACAATGGAAATTACTTCAGTAGTATTACCATCTAGATTGAAGAGAACGAAGGCAGAGAAAGAATGATAGATTTCAATTTGCACTTATTACACAAGAGTTTTGTATAATTAATATGATTTTCCTTGTTACTTGGAGGTGACAACTAGTTCAATGTCAACCAGTTGGTCTTATATTTGATTAACAAGAACTAAACCTAGTTTAACCATATGCCTTGGGATATATTTCAATAATGTTCTTTGTAACCATCTAACCTTAACTATAAGACTAAAAAGGAAATCGAGAGTCAATGCACAAGATTTTATTTTTAGTTATTTAACTGATTTCCTCGGTTGTTACTTGTTACTCTTCCAAGTTATAATTATTCCGCTTGTTGTGACTGACTCGTTTTTCCAACGCTAGACCTCAAGGTCAACGCGAAGTGTACAAAAGAAAATAAAAAAGCACTTAATTGTCCGTTGCAAAGTCAACAATGGAAGCTGAATCAGAAACCATTAGCCAAATGACAAGGCTGCAACGACGTCGTTCCTCATCCAATCACGGAGTGGACTTCAATTAATCAAATCAAATGCATTTAAATGGAAGCCAGTCTGAAATCCGACCCCACTCTCCCTTTCTCCCAACAAACCCAACCACTTGCCAAAGAGACGGGGCATTTAGAAAATTAGAATCGATCCTCCGACGACCGACTAGTCGTTACGCGGTTTAATGCTGTGAGTTCTGACTCCAAGTTATGGCCATTGCCGATGACAAGTCACCTTGCCAAAGTAACGGCAGTGGCAGCGGTAATAAAGTGTGGGGATTCTTCAAGCTGCCGTTTCTGGGGAGCAATTCAAGTGCCACACCGTCTTCTTCCTCGTCTTCTACTAATAATATTACGACTACGTCGACGTGGACATACCACCACAGCCAAAGCAATTCTCATGTGGAAGGTGGATCGAATCATGCCAACGCTTCCAATTCCGTGTCTTCTGTCGCCAGATCGCTCCTCCCTGTTCGGCATCGTTTGAAGCTCGATCCAGCTACGAAACTCTACTTTCCCTGTATGTCCTTTCAGATTGGTTCATTTTGTGCTTTTGGATTTGATCATATCTGTCTTTGGGGTCGTCCCTCTTACTGAAAGTTGTTGATTTTTCTTGCTTTTCATCTGCTGGCAATCAGGTAGTTCTTTTTTTTGTTTTTGAACTTAATTAGAAATTCATGTAGGTGCTCTTCTATGTTCACATAGACATTGCTTGTTAGAATCTGGAAACTACAGCTCACCGTACCTATGAATCTTGAAAGTTGAGACGAAATCTTGTTATTCTTAGATAAGTCATTTTCAGAATATTAGCTTGTATTTCGAGAAAATATACTTCGATCTGGCTTAAAATTTGTGTATGGATGCATCTTTTATTATAATTCAGTCAGTGCTTATAACCAACTCGGTTATCTCTTTGATGATGAAATCCTTTCTTCGGTTCCTGTATCAAGTGTTGCTTGTTATTTTTGCGTTTGCAGTTTGTATTATTATTTCATTTCGTTTGTTAAAGATGATAAATTGAGATTGTAGTTGGTAAGGGAAAGCTTCTGCTATTTGCTTTAATGTGTTTGTTTTGTTTGTACATGAACAAAGCTTCTGCCAACCGGTTTTTTGCTTTAATTTGTTTGTTTTGTTTGTAGATGAACCTGGCAAGCAGGTTCGGAGTGCCATTAAGATTAAAAACACCAGCAAGTCCCATGTAGCTTTCAAGGTACACCACAAGTTTCCGTATATTTTGTTCTGCCTTGCTTGTGATCTTCTTTGTTCTCTCACTATACCCGCAATGTCCGTATGTAGTCTTCATGATTTCATGCATATGGTTAAAAATTGATAACTTCTTATTCTTTTGTTACATGTTGATATTAATTATTTTGTAATTTTTGTAACTGTATGTTATCATTCTTAGCACACGTAGTGCATAATCAAAGTTTGTAATAAATTGATGATTTTCCTGCTTCAGTTTCAAACAACTGAACCAAAAAGCTGCTTCATGCGCCCTCCAGGTGCTATTCTTGCTCCTGGGGAAAGTGTTATAGCAACAGGTAGATATCCAACTTTGTCATTCTTTCCCATGTTTTATTTCTGCACAAGGCTTACAAAATTATCTTGGTTTTTGGCAGTCTTCAAGTTTGTTGAGCTTCCTGAAAATAATGAGAAACCAATGGAACAGAAGAGCAGGGTTAAATTTAAAATCTTGAGTTTGAAGGTGAAAGGATCAATGGATTATGTGCCTGAGTTGGTGAGTAGGATGGTTCCTTTATTTTCTTTCTCCATTAAAGTTTAGGTCCTGTGATTGTTGTGTCAATGGGCAGTTTCATGATATTGGGTGTTGTACCTTGGCTTTGGTTTGAATATGGCTTTGGTTTGAATATTCTATTCAAGGTGGGTAATATACTTAATATTTGAATCTTTTGAATTTACTGCATGCTGGTGATATCTAGAGCAATAATGATTTCTTAGTATGTTGAGGAGACTCAGATGTCACCGAACAATGCTCAATATCAGCGTATTCTTAAGATGATGAAAGTAGTCATATCAAAGTCTCTTTTGTTGAGTTGCTTGGCCACTAGATCAGTGCAATAACTATGGTGTTTTGTTCTTCTCGGTCTTACCTGAAAGTTTATTCTTTGCTCTTGTGAATGTTCTTTTCAATTGATTTTTCCAATATGTGTTTTTCTGCAGTTTGATGAGCAGAGGGATCTAGTACTTTTAGAACAAATATTGCGGGTTGTTTTTCTAGACCCAGAGCGACCTAGTCCTGTAAGTGCACAGTATGCCATGATGATAATAGAAAGTTAATATTTCTGCTTCTAGGTACACTTTGTTGTATGCTTTTGCAAATTCCCTTTTTGTCCTTTTAATTTGGCAGAAATATAGGGCAATATGCAGTGCTGACAACTGCATCTATATTTTCATAGGCTTTGGAGAAGTTGAAGCATCAGTTGGAGGATGCGGATGCTGCAGTGGAGGCTCGTAAGAAACCTCCAGAAGATGCAGGTCCAAAGATTATTGGAGAAGGACTCGTGATAGATGAATGGGTGAGTTATAACATAAATTGTTCTCAAGATTTTCAAACAAATTGCATATGTGGTAATTACTTCATCTTTTCTCTTTTATTTCATGGATGTAGAAAGAACGGAGGGAGAGATACCTTGCTCGACAACAGGTCGAAGGAGTAGACTCAGTATAGGATGGGTGTTGGTGGACTTCAGATCTCTATTTGATTGACTGATATTAGATATATTGAAATCCACCTTTAAGCATATCCCTGCAATCTTTCATTGGACATGAATGATGTTGTATTAAGAGACTCGTGTAGGAAATTCCAGCATGTTTTTATGTATAAAATGAAAAATGAAGAGAGAAACGTGAGGTGATTTCTGTTATATGAGGTGCTAAACCGCCTATGTTGGTAATTTGGTTTGTAGATCATCGTGATTATATTTGTTTAATCCAGAAACCATTACTTGACTTCGTATCAATGAAAACAGATAGTGGCTTGGAATGTGTCACGTTTGTTAATATCTAAGTCATATCTTGCTAATTTGATTGCATCGTATAGATTCTGCATACAAAGTCTTCAGTCCTCGGTGGTGCCCAAGTCCTGAACTGCCCATTCCCATATATGTCAATCACAATGCTTGTAGAGTTGACTATGGGCAAAGCAATTAAGGGCAAATACCAACTGTAAGACAGTCGCTTTCAACAACGAACTTAAAAAGAGTAGTAAAGATTTTCAGTGGGTGGAGATGGGAAATCAAATGGAATGGAGGCATCGGCCATTATTCTACTTCCCAGTTACAAATAACAAATTCACACCCCGCTTTCTTCATTAGAGAGTTCCACATATCATTAGAATTGAAAGTAAGTCTTGCAATTTGTGGAATGTGAGTTATCCGTCTTGTTGTTACTTGTTATAAAAGTTCCACTCCCTCAAACCTTTTCCTGTTCAGTTTGTCATAACCTAAGCCGTCAGGGAATTAGACTTGCAGCATTGGTTCCGGCTCCCCCAATTAACCTTTCCCTGTTCAGTCTGTTGCCCCCATCAAAATCCCCTAAAAAGGCTAAGAAGTTGAAAAATATTTATAGTCAGAAGGGATGACTTAAGCCGTACTCTTGATAAATAGAAAATAGTAAATAATAAAATTATAAAAGTAAAATGGACATATAAATAGAGATGGCAATGGCCGGTTTCTCTAATTTTTTAAAATAAAATTTTCAAAATTAAAAGTATAAAATAACGTCTTTTTTTTAATTAAGTTCGGGCTTAGATTTCCTAGGCCTATTTGAGACCTAACTCTTCTAAGCAAAATAATATTATTTTGCTTAGAAAAGTTGGGTCTCCAATGAGACTGAGCTTGATTTGACATATAGATTGACCCATTAAAAATACCTGAATTTAGGCTTATGGATCAGCCCATTGCTATCCTTACATATAAATTTGAGAAACAGAAGTAAATAGAAGTTGGTGTGGTGCTTGTGACTGAAACGCCAAGCTCGTGATACAATTTTCGAAGATGTGTAAAAATAGAAGTTTTTATGTTGTTAGATTTGTGTGAAAATAGAATTTTAGTAACGATTGGTGTCAAAATCTAGGTTGTCTTTGCAAATCCAAGTTTGTTCTTAGGATATCTCTCTAGAAGTTCAATATTAAAAAGTTCAATGGATCTAGTGATTTCACTCTATTGAAGGTGAATATCAGAGTTGTTCTTTATACGACTCTTACTAATATGACTGATGAGATTCAATATCAATACGGTACGATCTAGGATCATTCTTCCAAGATCAAGTATAATTCACAAAACAAACACAAAAGTACACAAAAGGAAGGATATGAATCACCACGTTCCAAAACAAAATAAAGGGAGAATTGGATGTAATTAAATTATAAGGTTGATAGACCACTAGTAAGTTAGATAAGGTCGATAATAAAGAACCTAACGTTAGGATTTCTTTAAGAACAAACTTAAAGAATACTCTTTAAAGGTTCTTTTTATTCAACAATAATAATGAAAAGTTGTCAATTACATCCATCACATAGCCTTATATAATCATAAAATCCTAAAACTAGAGTCCTAAAAAGGAAATATCCTAACTAATTAAAAGATGTATCCAGTGCTTGTCTTGGCCAACACTAATCTTAATTTTGTTATGGGGCTTTCAATATGCAAATCAATTACAAGTTCAGTTTCAATTATAAGTCAAATTCTGATGTTGATTTGCTTTTGGAACTTCAATCTATAAAACCCTGTTAAAGAGACACTTGTTTACTTCTAAGTTTGATGTCGGTTATATTATGTAACTGCATTCTCTAGCCTTTTTATGTCGCTTGATTTAAACCTCTTGCAAGCTTTTTGAACCTTTATATATTTCTCCTTAAGGTAGAAATCTGTGTAGCTCGGGGTCACTTCTTAAATCCTACTATTTCCCCTCTTCTCAAAATAATTTGTCCTTAAATCAACAACTTTATCCAATGTTATAAATGTTGTACCAGTATCGACACCATTTATAATTCTAGTACGATATAGTATCGACATCAATTAATACCTAATACCATTTAAGGTAATTTTTAAAAATTATAAAATAGTTCCTAAATTTTTTAAAATTAAAAAATCGTTCCTCAAAATATTGTGCTATATACTTTTTAATTTTACATCAATCTTGCTCCAGAAATCATAATAATATAAATTTCAAATAATAAATATCTCTTTATTTCTATTAATATCACTTTTCTCATAATTCAAATATAAACAATAACTATAATTAATATAAGAAAAAGATTGCTTAATCATCATAGATATAAAACTACTAATAATACAAAGTACTTAAAATGTTACAATTTATATCATATAATAAAGACCAATTACATCAAAACATCATATAGTAAGAATAAGGTTTGTGACTCCATAGGCATTATAATTTACAATAAGAGTTCGTGTCGAGATAGAAAACCAAGTAGAAGTGAACCTAAAACAAAAGTTTTTATGGTTAAAAGTTTTAAATTTATATTACATATATAGAATTTAACCTATACATCAATTACAAGTGAAATTAAAAGAAAAGAGAAGAAATAAAAAGTCTAAAACTTCTTTCAATGGAATACCTGCTCAAATTGCATTAACCCTAATCTTTTTTGGTATAAAATCTCCATCATTGATAAGAGTCTCATCATCACCATTATTCAAATTTATTACACTAAATGACATGTCAATACTTTATGATTCAAAATTTTCATCCAAGTCACCCTCATCTATCAAACTTATTTCCTCATAAACTCAATCTACTAAAAGATCTATATGGTCAAGAAAAATTGGATATATAGAACTAATTATTTTATTAAGAGTCCTAGTAAACAAATAAAATTAAATTATTAAGAAATTATATTCAACTTAATAATCATAATAACATATCTTCTTTGAAGCTTTAAGTTGTATCGAATAAAGAACAAATTGTTCAATCTTTTGTGCTCCAATATATTTTTTTATTGGAATTGATAAATCCAAATGTACTCTAATTTCTTTCATACCCTCTTGCACTCACATATTGATTCATAATTTGAATTACAAATCTTTGCACTTTTGGAACACCACTTTTGAATTTTTCTCACCATGCAACTGTAAGACAATAAAAGTATCATTATACTTACCCAATAATATTTTAAGATTTGGATAACTAAATATAGCAAGTGAAATATTTGATGAAATTTTAAATATTGTTTATATGAAACTACACAAAATCTTCCAATTTTACCTTTTCAAACACAATATAAGAGCATCAATAAACCTAATTAATTAACACCTACTTAAGTAGTACTTAATTAATTATTCATAATCCAATCCAATTTTGTAATAAAACCAAAATATTAATTGCAAATAAAAATTCAATTATTAATTCAGTTCTATAATATAATCAGGTGTAATAGTAGAAATTCTATAAATTACAAAAGATAAATGCAAAACTTTGGATTGGCAAATCATTTATTAAAGTTAACAAGGGAAATATTTTAAACTCTAAAATTTGCTAGATGGACTGACAAATCAACTATTAGAAAATTTATATGCAAATCACTAAATAAACATAGTAGGAAAAGGCTAAGCACTAAGCAGAGTTATAAGCAAGGAGCTCTGGCCTTAAAGTTAGTGAGTGGAATGGTAAGTGGTGAATGCCTAGTGGACTGGCAAGTTGCAAGCATGTTTATATCTTTGTGACAATAACTTTGTGCTGGCCATTGGGAGTTGTTGTGTTGTGATAACAAATGAGGAGATGTTGTGTGAGTGGATGCAGGAGTTGGCGATTATGAGCTGGTGAGTGGATGGTGAGAGTTAGCAATGATAAGCTGGTTCGTAAATGACTGGAGCTAGAGTGCTTGAGACTAAGAGATAAGGAGTTACAGTGATGGCAAGAGTTGGAGACTAAAGTGGATGTTGAGATCTAGTGCGAGGCGATCTGCGGTCACATGTGTTTGTGAGATAGTGAGAGAGAGTGATTGAGATAGAGAGACGATAGGGAGGGAACAAAAACTTAGTAGGGTTGGGTTATATTGAAGAGTTTGTGTTTTTTTTTTTCAATTTAGTCATGCACTTTTCCAATTGTCCAATTTAGTCTAGTATCAAATTAATATTTGGAATATTAGTCATTATTATATACCAGTATGGTATTGTAGATTACTATACCACTTTTTACCGTACTAGCTTGTACAGGCCGGTACAAAATGATAATATCAATATTGACTTTATCTATAAAATTAAATAACACTTGACGTTTAACCAAGAATGCATCTTATGGATGTTCACTTTATGCATTAGGTTGGCTTATGTAGATTAAGTTAAAGTTTCAAGGATTATGTAGTTAAATTGAATTGATTTATAACCTTATGTAAATACATAAATGCCTAATAATTGGATGAATTATAAAATTGAATGAATAGTAGAGAATCTAGATTAATGTGATTGATTTGTTAAATTCTTTCCTGCAGTTGCCATCTATTTAAGTTAAGAGTGATAAAATTGATCTGCTTAAGCTCAAGCAAATGCTTAAATATGAGGGAATTAGATAAGTGCTAATTAGGTTATAATTTTTAGCATGAATTTAGGAGCATTTTGGTTGTATTTGGATAATTTTTATAAGATTTGGTAATCATTATTATTTATATTTATTTATAAGCCTTTAACCTTTAATGTCCCTAGTGGAAGATTATATTCTCCTAAAAGTTTACTATCAAACAAATATTAACATAATTATACCATTAAAATTTTGTTCACGAACTTCTAAATGAGCAATTCGACTGTTGACCAAAAAATTAGATCATTAAACAACATCACAACTTGTAAAAAAAATCTAATTGGGAAAGCACAGATGATTCACTTCTACCCATTAACCAACATTTACGAGTACATTTATTTTATGCCAAAGTGGTGTCCGAGATGTCCTAGACATCATATTATAGATGAGGAAATTTTTGTAATTGTGTGAGTAGATGGATGTCTATCTCTAAAATATTCTAATAACTATGCTTAACTTTAACATATATTCAATAACCTCTAGCATTTCAGAGTGCTTCCAGGTTCAGACGTTCCATATAAGGATTCTAAACCATAAATAACAACAAACACTATGCAGGGTTTAAGCAGAAAAGTAACAACATTTACAAATCTTACACATCTCTAAAATGCTGACCAATTCGTACTGAAAGCTATGCAAATACACCAGGCTACATTTTGTACTAACAAGTTTCCTAATAAGATAGCAAGCAATATACTACAAGAAGTTACTAAGTACTCATTTGACAAAATAAAATTAAAAACAACATAATATATAAGAAACCATTAAGCTTACATTTGCACAGAAAAACTTCCTGCTTAACTCTTTTGACATATATAG
>JANQAP020000048.1:5441345-5467545 GCA_026874005.2 Erythroxylum coriaceum | reverse complement strand
AAAAGGTATTGAGACGGTTGCTAAGCTTTTAATCATGGAATTCATGTGTATGGTATCTCATAAGTATGGATAACAATTACGCTTAAAAAGATATTGAGAGTTGAGACGGTTGCTAAGCTTTTAATCATAGAATTCATGTGTATGGTATCTCGTAAGTATGGATAACAATTACGCTTAAAAAGGTATTGAGACGGTTGCTAAGCTTTTATCATATTGCGCCCCAATTTCTGCAGCACTTAAATTAAATGCATTCCACTTTTAACGTGGGGTTTGTTGTCGGTGTAAGTACCTCCATTTCTTGAATAGACAAAACTAACCTACCTATCTACTTAAGGTTACGAATTCACCGTCCGGACACGTCGCTTTCCACATCAAAAAGTAGCAGGACGCGTTTTTCCCATTTTCACGGAAGATTTAATAAGTCATGCTTTTATTGATTTGATAAGTTTTCTTTTACTTTTGTTGATTTGGTAAGTTATCTTTTTCTTCTAATTAACCATAGGTTTGACTGTGGTAAATTTTTTAAAATTTTCAAAATAAAAGCCTATGTTCTCCAACATATCTGTACACGCACTTGTATCATGTTTTCAAGACTAGTATTTTTAAGATAAAATCTTGAATGTGTGACTAAGGAGTTATCAATTGAACACAATCTAAATAAGGTAAAATGCAGGGAATTTGGGTTGACCATGTTTTTATGAAATAACAAATAAAAAATACGAGAAGGAATAGGTGAGACAAAAAACAACCGTGTTGGTTCTATGTTGATATTAAAATTTACGAAAATTTTAGAGTTTTGTGCTATAAAAAGATGAAAAGAGGTCCAAGAGTGGAGAAAGAAGAGAAAGGGAGCCAACTTAGCGTGTCTTAAGACAATAAAGGGAGAACTTTATAGAAAAGGTCAAGATTAAACAAAGAACATTAAGATTTCAAGATCCTTAAAAATGAGTTCCTTTATTTTGTTTTCTTTCTTATTTATTGTTGGTTTTTTTATTTTTAATGTGAACTAAATCCCTAATTATGTTAAGGATGCAACTCATATGGGATATTTTAATTGTTAATGTGTGAAAAGTTATTGTTTAGATTAGATTTATTCTCTTTGATCTTGATCTTGATTCTTGAATTTATGTCTAATTGTCACATATTCGATCTTAAGGACTGTATGAAAAACTGAAAAAAGAAGAATAATCTGTACACTAAGAGAATAAATACTTTAGATGTAGTGATAGACATATCCTAAACTATTGTGATAACTAATATATAATTTGTTCTTAATGAATTTGTTTAAGTTAATTGTGTATTGAAAGGTATATAGTAATTACTTAATTAGATATATTCATATATGCTTTTAAGTTAAGTGTCTTGCTTTCATTAGTTTAGCAATTGAATAACTTTTCCTAAAATCTTCATTATTTTAATTTTATTGTTTTTCTAGGGTTAATAAAGTTAATAATTAATTTGTCTTTGCAGGAATGATAACCTGGAATACTCCATATTTAAACTTACTACATTCAATTTTTTGTACTTGCACATTTGATTGATCAAGTTATTGGTGCTATTGTTGTGTTTAATTTCTATTGCTTTTAATTTCCTTCATATCTTGATTTTGGTTACAAATCCTTGTATTTTAATCCTAATGTGAGAGTAATTGAGTGAAAATGGTGTGAATATTGCATGAATGTTCATTGGGTTATTTTGTGAATTTTGCATTAAAACACCAAAGTCACGTAATTTTTGCATTAAATGTTATGCACCACCATGCAAGGTGGTGATTTTATGTCACCACCGCGTATGGTTAATGCATGGGGGTGACAAGGGAGTCACACCCGTAACTCCCCATGCACGAGGGTGATAAGGGAGTCACGAATGTGACTCCCTATGCAAGACTCCCCATGCAAGGGTGTTACAAAGGGAGTCACAGCACCCCCGTGAAAAGTTTTAAGATTAATTCTGGCTTTAATACGTGGCAGCTCACGACATTAAGGCACGTAACCCTAAACCTAAAGAGAGTCGAATAAAAGGAAGAGAGGGTGGCAGCTGAGGAAAATCATCTTTCATTCACTTTTTCATTAGTTCACTCACATAGAGACATAGACATAGGAGTGCAGAGAGATAGAGAAAAAGAAGATAAACAGAAGAGAGAAACAGAGAAAGGAAATAGAGTGAGTTAGGAAGAAAAGCAAACAGTAGAGAGGTGGAAGCTTGGGAGAGGCCGAAAGTGAGAGATGGAGCTGAATCCCATTCAACTCGAGTGAAAATTCGTCTGGGAAAGAAGCTGAAGCAGAAGGCGAGAGCCAAAGATGGAAGCTTGAGAGGGACTGGATATCTCCACAACTCTTTACTCAATGATTTGTTTACCTATTCCATTCCTTATTTGTTGCTTTGTTTCTTTCATTTTACCATATGTTATTAATTGACTTATACTCTTATTAGTTTAGCCGACTGTTATTTGTTTCTTTTGATATCCCATTCGATATTCACTGTTTTATTATTGCTTTAATACTTTTGTTGATAGTAACATGCAATTAAAGTGTTTAATGATGATGGATGTGGTGATATCTGTGATGGGCTGATCTCTTTTCTTAAGAATTAACGTAGCTATTTAGTTGAATATGCATGATTAGGTTACGGATCTGTTGTCTTATTTATTGTTGTGGTTTCTGAACTGAATTGATGTAATAGAATGGCCAAACTTTGCATCATTTTAGTGTTAAATGAAGATTCGAGAGATGAAGTTTAATACGGATCGAGAAACTATAGACACTTAGGTTAAGAACTAGAAATATATTAACTTAAGTGGTAATTGGTAGTCAGGTTTTCATTATTAATTCGGATAATAACTTGTTGAATACGAAAGTTAGACTAGTTCATTATTCAAATCGATTTAGAACCTAACTATTAATTTTAGTAAGACAACAATCCAATCATTTTCCCTTAATCATGCATAGGAGATTAAATTAGTGAAATTAATTCTCAAGAGTTTTTCTACTTCGATTAATCTATTTGTCTTTGCTCCTAATTGATTCCATCTAACTTTTCATTTTAATTTCTTAATTTTCCTTAAAAGCTTTCACTCAACAATCAGGATAGAATGTTCAGGAATGCATTGTTTTTATTTTTTATTTTTAATTCAAACTTAATTTAAGTTGATCAACTTTACCTCTATAGGAGACGACCTTGGGAACTATAACTATCTCGTATACTTGTGAGTAGGATAGCCTTGGTCTTTTTAGAACTTTTAGGCATAACAACTATTATTAGAGATTATTTTAATTACTATGTTTTAGTTTTAGATTTATTTTACTCTTAACTTTCCTTATTTATTTTTAGGTAAATGATGCATGATAAGAGTATCCTAAAGTGCAAACTTAGATGATCTACTTTCGACTGACTTTAAAATTGAAGTAATGCATTAATGAAATAAATCAAAAAGGAGAAAAGAGATGGCTATAAATCATATCAATGCTTGAAATATTGCTATAAATGGTAGCAACAATGTTGTTAGTGTTAAGGAGCTGCAGCCATCTAGACTTTACATAGAATATAGTCAGATGCCTATTATTAGTGCTAGTCCCTCATATATTAGGTTGGGTTAGAGAGCAAATAATTATGAACTAAAACAAGTTCATTTTCATTTGCTTCCAACTTTTGGTGGATTACTTAGGAAACACACAATCACCTTCATTAAGGAATTTTGTTACATAATTCACACATTTCCGTTAAATGGTCATAATAAACATGAGCTATGGAAGATATGTTTCTATTACTACATGAGAGGTCAAACAAAGACTTGGTTACTTTCAATTAAAATAGAATCTTTTTAGGAGTAAGATCAAGTATATGATGCTTTTATGTTGTGATTCTTTACTCCATATAAGAACAATGAGCTTAGGATGCAATTAAAAAATTTTGCACAAAAAAGAATGGAAAGCATTCTATGAAGCTTGGGAGAGAGAAAGAGTGTTGCTTAGCCAATGTCCACTTCATCAATAATCTTTTATGTTAGACCTTAGTTAATACTACTGTAATAGATACCAAATACATATATACATACATACATCCATACATGCATGCATGCATATATATATGTATATATATAGCTAACTAAGAACTTATCAATTAAGGTTTTAAGGAGAAAATTAAAAGCTTCTCTTTATAAGGTTCAAGCATCTTTAAAGCTGATATTCAAAATTGTGGATATTTTTAAATACATGAAGGTGTTGTTAAAATTGAACATGGGAAATAGGGAGATAAGTTCTCAATCTAGTATATATAGGAATCCTTCCTATATGTGCATGCATATAAAGTCTACCTCAAATTACTGTAAAAATGCAAACTACATAACTACCTATATAACAAAAACTAGTCATAAAGAATGATCCTATCTTTGATACTTAGAACCTTAAATGAAGAAACCATTTAAATTAAGTAAACAACTAGAAGTAGCAAACTTGTGGGACCATCTAGGTTATAACAAAGACATTAATTTTAGCAACAACCGTCCTTACAAGCAGATGGAAGAGATGCTTAAGTAATATATGTCAACCATTAATGCAAAATTGGATAAGTTGGGAAACTTTAGTCTTATGTAGGTCAACTAGATAAGGTGATATAGATCAAGGCAAGCTTCTTATTAATATTGAGTTAAGCATAAAGGAGAAAGTATCAATCATCATACTACAAAGTGAAAAAACACTTGAATATGTAACCACTAAGGAAAAGGAAGTGTAAAATTCGAACAAGAATAAAGAAGATAATAAGGTGATTGAAGTTCAAAGGTCAGACTTGGTAAACAGTATGACACTACCACTTCAACCCACTGTCAAACCCTATATATCACTCATTTTGTACCCTTAGTGGTTAATAAAAAGGAAGGATGGGGAAAATTGAAAGAAAGTTTTGGAAATTTTCACATTAACATCCCATTTGCTGAAGCATTAGATTATATGTCATTTTATACGAAGTTTTTAAAGTAAATCATCTTTGACAAACATAAACTTGAGGAGTATGCTATAATACCTTTAACTGAGGAGTGTAGTATATTCTTGCAAAACAAACCACCTTCAGCGTTAAAAGATCTAAAGAGTTTTGTTATTCTACATCATTTTGTTGCTTCCGATGTTCATAAATGTTTATGTGAATTAGGTACAAGTAATAATCTTATATCTTTATCTCTTTTCAGAAAGATTAAAACAAAAGATATCATGCCTACAATTGTGTCACTCCAACTAGCTAATAGGTTCATTAGATACCCAATTGGGATAATGGAAGATCTACTTATTAAAATAAGAGAACTAATTTTTTACAAAAGTAGACATAGAGTTTAACACTGAGGTTCCTATTATTTTGAGGACCATTTACTAATGCTAGAGGGCACTAATTAATATGGGCAAGGGTAGGTTGAAATTAAGAGTGAGCAATGATAAGAAGGACTTCAACATCTTTAAAGCTTCGAAAGGGCTTACCCTTGATGACATTTGTTATAAAATAGATATTATTGATTATATTATACATGATTACTTACCTAAAGTTACTTATGTTTTGAAAGCATATTTAACTTTAGGAATTAATGAAAAAAAGGAGGATTCTAAACTTGTCTAGTGTGATTTTAAGTTGGAAGGAGAGGGATATATACCACGACTTGCTTAGTTTTCTAGGACTTAAGAGAAGGAAAGCCTAAACCCATACCACTACCAAAGAAGCACTTAAGCTTGATTTAAAGTAATTGCCTTCTCATTTGTTCTATAAACATTTAGGAGACAATAACACATATCATGTTAATATCTTTTCTTCTATAATTCTATGTAGGAAGACAAGGTATTTATAGTAACTCATAAGCCCTTGAATAGTAAGAAGAATTTTGGGGAGCCACCAGGGTAAAGTGCTTAATGACCAAATCTAATAATAGACGTAAAATTTAACACTTTTTAGGAGCCAATTAAATGATTTAGATGTTTTTGTTTTAATTTGATAGTTTTTAGGATCTTAGTAATATTTTAGGTTTATTTTTACGTGATGTTGATGTTTATTAGATATGTTTTCAGTTTAACACAATTTTAAAGTAATGGATATTAGATCATGCTTATCATATTTAGGCAGAGAATTGATGGAATTTTACATATTATATAGGAAATATTTCCTCAAGTTATTCAAACATCTTACCAGCTAAAGTAGAGATTAGATTTTACTAGCCTAGGACATATATTGATAGTATTGGATAAGGCTAATGATCTTTTATCATCAGGTGAGCATTAGTTACCTTTACCTCATTTATAATAATTTCTATATTTTTTTCTTATATATCTGTAAATTGAGGATAATGTATAACTTAAGTGTGAGAGAAGGAATTAAATGTTATTCTTATTAATTTTGTTATAATTAGCTTAATAGGGAATAATTTTAAGAAAGTCTGTAAGTTTAAAAGAAGATTGATTAAGATGATTTGTACTAAGTTCGATCATTACTATGATTTGTTTTGTTTATACAAATGGTTACAAGTATTAATGATTAAGTTAATTTTAATTTACTTCATTAAAATTAAAAATGGATGCTTAAATTATATTATGATACTTTTTATGTAATTTGGATGTATAATTGAGTTGGAAGTGAATTTTTAAGCATTTTTATTATCCCACATGGAAAAGAAAAATAAAAGTAAAAAGTAAAAAAAATGAATAAAGGAGCATTAAATAAATTCACTCCACTAGCTTTAGACCAAGTCAAACTGTTAAAGTTAAAGAGTGGTACTAGTAGCTATTTGAAATTAAAAGTTAATTGAGTAATTGAGAGTATTAATGATAAGGTATTTGCTTCCGCGTCAAAAGGCTAAATGACTTTTCAAACAAACAACTAAATGCTTTTATGTTAATTTAAATTTGGTGTTTTGTTTTTTTTAATAAGGGATACGAAAATGTTTGAAAGGAGAAACATCTGTCTCATATATATATTTATTTCATGCATTAGGTTGAATATTGATGGTTGAATGAAAGTTTAAAGGATTATATAGTGAATTGAATAGGATTATGACTTGCCGTAAATAGCTAAACATCTAACAATTTACTAAACTTTGCAATTAGATGAATAATGAAAAATCTTGATTGATATGATTGATTTATTAAATTCTTTCCTAGAGTTGCCACCTATTTAAGTTAATAGTCATGCGATTTATTTGCTTGAGAAAAAGAAAATTCTTAAGTACAGGGGAATTTGATAAGTTCTAATCACAAAATATTTTTATCATTATTTTGTGAGTATTTTTCTTATATTTTAATTATTTATATAGATTTGGTACTTGATGTGGTTTATATTTTATTTTCAAGCCTTATTCTAGCGTTTTAATGAAGAAGGAAAGAATTCAGGCAATTTAGAGCTAAATTAGAGAGTTGTTTGAATGATTTTAGAGGAACATAACATCAATATAGGCTAGTGTATAACCCTTATTCCATCCTAGACTCGTGTTCTCCAACACGGCTTATACACAGACCTATGTTTATATGTTTAAGACCTGTGTTCCTAAGATGAACATGCTAATGGGTGATAGAGGAGCTATTAACCATATGGTCTAAACATGATATTATGTTCTAGGCCTATATTAACGGTGACTTTTTATATAAATTTCAGAGAAAGGAATGAAGCAACATGGTAAAGCAATATGAACTAGTATTGGTTTTATATTAACATTAAAATTTACAAAACTTTTAGAGCTTTATTCTATAAAAGAATTAAAAGGGCCATGAGTCAATAAGGAAGAGAAATAGGAGCTGAATTAGAGCATCTCAGGACAATAAAGGGAGAACTTTAGAGAAAAATTCAATATTCCATTAAGATTAAATATAAAACATCAAGATTTCAAGATCCAAAAGAATGAGTTCTTATGTTTTATTTTCTTTCTTATTTATTGTTGATTTTATTATTTCTAGTATGAACTAAATCCCTATTAAGGATTAGGGATATAACTCATATAGGATGTTTCAATTATTAATGCATCGTTAGGTAATATTTTGATTGAACTTATTCTCTTTAATCTTAATTATTGAATTTATGGTTGGTCATTGTAGATTAAATCATAAATTGTAATCACTCATCCCATTTTCTTCAATTCAGAAATAAAAGTAGCTCTTATACTTGTAAATTAAATTCTGAGTCATTGTGATCAACCAAGCTTTTATGATGTTTTATTGTCATAACATTTTTAATTATAGCACTTTGCAATAAGTAATAGATATTTATTTTAATTTGAAATGGTTATTAGAATGAGTATTAAGTGTCAATTGCTTAAATTAATTCTCCTTTTATAATTGTATGTTTGATCTAACTAAACATCAAAACCCATTATCTCTAATTAAAAGGTTTTTAGTTTTTCATAGTATTACTATAGGTGTTCCATTAATATTAGTTACGATAAAAGTTGTTGAACGGATATCACAAATATTCTTCTTCTAAGATAGGGACTTAAAGAGTGCTTCTTCTTAGTTTGCATGAAGACTAAATGGAATCCATTGAGTGATCAAGTGTCTAGCTGGTAGCTTCAATTAGTCCAACTTCTTTCTTTGTCTCTCTTCCTGGTCTTTTTTGCACTCTTTCTTTAGGCTTTCTTCCTTTGCCCTCTTGTTTCCATTTAATTTTTTTTAGTCTTTCTGTCCACCCTTCCTATTTTTATCAATACCCAGCCATTTTTCTTTCATAATATTTGTCTCATACTTCATCTTTATTTTCTTTTTATTCTTCTTCCTTATCCATCATCTTTAGCCTTGTATTCTTTTAGTTTCCCTCCTTTTCAACTTGCCTTCTAGAATTTCTCCTTTTTACCTTTTCAGTAGCATATTGTATCTTAGGCCTATTACCTCTAACCAATTTCCCCCTCTCATCAAATCTACTATTACACCTACCCTTTACCCCTCAGACACTTTAGTCTCTAAAAACTCTATACCATCTAAAACCCTAGCAGTAGGTACCTTAGTACCCCTTTCCAATACCCCTCCCATTCCTAGAAAAACCTAGCTCTAGGTTTTAGGTGGTGAGGCTCCTCAGCAAAAGCTATAATTTAGCACTCCTAGGATGGAAAATGATTCTTCCGTTGTCCACTCTCCAGTGGATATAATAAAGGAGAGAGCTACTAAATGGAACTCGAATCTTATCATTTTTTTAGGCATAAGAGACCAACTTTCCCTGTTCTTAGCATATAGACTCACTACATTGGAAGAAGTTTGATATTTTTTAAGTATGGTAAATGAAGATAACATCTTCTTATTTAAGTTTACCTTAGTTAAACAAGCCTTTAAAGTGATTAAATAGGTCCTTGGAATTTTAATAACCAACCTATCCTTCTCATAAATTGGGCTCCAACTTTAGAAACTCAAGATGTAGTAAGGCCTTTATGGATTAATTCCCTCATTATTCCTTTAGAATATTAGAACACCAAAAGAATAAACTATCTGCTTAGTTACTTGGGTAGACCTCTATGTCATGATGAAGTAACTATTGGCTTAAAAATAATAAGCTTTGTAAGATTTTGTATCATTATGGATATTCAAAAGTCACTTCTTGACCATAAAATAGAACTCTCTTTGAAGATGTATTATTTGTCACCTACCCTTGGAGACTTGACCAATCTAAACTAGACAAGCTTTGGAGGCCCACAGGGAGGAGGTTCACTATTAAATATTATCAAAAACTCATGAATTTACATTCTAAATAACCTTTAAATTAAGTGAAATTGAATCAACTTAGTTATGTGGAAGTTACCCTTAGTCTTGCTAATTTTAAAATGTCTCAAGAGGCTATAACTCTACTTACTACCAATTTGGAACTTATAACAAAGACTCCTCTTTGAGGTACCTTAACATTAGACCTTGAAAATAGAGGGGAAAGTTAAAATCACATAGTCAAATCCATCCTTTAACAATGTTACTCTAGTTGATTTTTACAGAATAAAGAAATTGCACAACCTAAGCATACATCAAATAATGGATTCAAGCTTTTAAGTATTAGAATATCCAAAAGGAAGAAGAAATATTCCAATGCTGGTTATCTTTAGTGACTATTTTAAATTGGAATGTTAGAAGGAACAATTGCCTTAATAAGTAGGTAACTTCACAACATTTTTTAGGAGTAGTTAAATCATTCATAGTTGATCTTTTGAAGATAAAACTTATAAAGGAAAGATGCAAGAAATTTTCTTATTTCAAATATCAATGGCAACTAATCATTAACCATCAAAGAGATCATCATGAAAGATTGTAATTGTATATAGGTAAGATAGGTTGGAAGTCACTTAATTGATTATAGAGCATTAGTTTATTCATCTTATAACCTTTTTAATCCTAGAGAAGATCTCTTTTCATATCACTATCATATATGCATTCAATCATGCTTTTTAAAAGGTTTGCTTATATAACAAATTTAAGCAAAATGTTGCCTTAAGAAACTTGCTTTGGATATTGCTTAGTGACTTCAACAATATGCTTCACTCTACTGAGGTTGAGTGTAATTTCTCTATTAGAAACCACTTTAATGATTTCAAAAATTATACCAATTTCCTATAACTTTTAGAGCTTAAATTGGAAGGACACTTTTATACCTGGTGCAATAAGCAACAAGGATAGTGGCTTTTAAGGAAAAAGATTAATAGATCTTTGGGAAATAAACTATGGCTCTCCAAGTTCCCTAATAGCACATCATTGTTTCACAAATCTTTGTTTTTGATCATAATCCAATTTTGGTGCAAAATATTCTAACATCCTCCAACTTTAGCCATTCTTTTACATCAAACAACCATCTTGTAGAAATTGATTGTTTTGAAGAAGCAATCCTAAGGGGCTTGAATATAGAAATTTAAGGGAATAAACTATTCTATTATATAAGAAAGATCTAGAGTATCAAGGAGGAACTAAAAATGTTAAATAAGGGGAAAATTAGAGAAACTAAGTGTGTAGTGAATGAAGCTAGAAATAGTTTGAATATAGCTCAACTTAATATGTATAACTCTCATCAGATGAAACTCTAATTGCAGAGGAAAAGAAGGCTCTTTCAAACTATCTTAAAATATAATCTTTAACCATTTTCTATGGAAGTAAAGAGTTAGAGTGACTTCACTAAAGGATGGAGATAGGAATAGCTTAATAAGAATATAGCTTTCTTCCACAAGTCAGTGATCTCAATAAGGAGTGTTAAGATAATCGTTTCCTTTAAGGATGAAATGGGATTATTAATTGATAAACAATATGGACTACTGAATGAAGCTTAAAAATATTTCTCTTAGACTTTAGAAACTCCTTATAATGCCACCTCAAATGTTCCTCTCATTAGATCCATTATTATTGATTAAATTCCTGCCTCATATATGGATTTATTAGCTAGATCTATCACCTTTAGAGAGTCTGAGAAAGCCCATTTTGCTATATATCCCAACAAAGCCTCAAGAAATGATGGCATGAATGGCTTCTTCTATCAAAGATTCTAGCCACCGGTGAGCCATATAGTGATTGAAGCAGTGATGGCGTTCTTCTCATAAGGGAAAATGCTGAAAGAGGTAAAAAAAGTTTCTTATACCCTATCCCTAAAATTTTTTCCCCTAGCTCATTAAAAGAATTCAAACCCATTTAATGTTGTAATGTTCTTTATAAAGCCATTTCCAAATTTACTAAAAATAGATTGAAGAATGTGTTGATTAACATCATTGATAGTTCCCAAGGGAATTCTTATAAAATAGACAAATTGGGGATAACATACTTTTAACATAAGATCTCTTTAAAAAATATTCAAGAAAACAAGCTCTTATGAATTATGCTATTAATATTGGCTTAAAAGGCTTTTGATTCTATAGATTAGAGTGCTTCATCATCAACACAATGAGGAATTTCAAATTTCCTGAGGTTTTAGTTGGTTGGATAGAACAATGTATAACATCATTATCTTTTAATGTCTTAGATCATTGGTGAACCTACAAAGCTCTTAAATACAACGAGAGGTTTGAAGCAAGAAGATCTCATCTCTTTTTACCTTTTTATCTTAGGAATGGAAGTTCTTACAAAGCTTATAAAGCTAAACATCAATAACGACCTTACCTTTAAGTACTATACCAAGTGCAAGAAGATGAGAATAGCCAGTTTACCCTTTATAGATGATCTTCTTTTTTTCTCTAAAGTTGATGCTAACTCTTGGTGCTCCTCATTGATGGTTATAAATCCTTTCAAATAGCTCTCAAACCTAAAAATTAATAAGGATAAGAGCAAGTTAATTTTATCTTTGTCCTTACAACATCTAGGTACTTGTTGTCCTAATACAATCGCCCTAAAGTTTATAATCCTCTAATAACTTTTATAGATCCTAATCATGACTATGAAACCATCTTACATTGACTATTTTCTTCTGCTAGAAAAATTCAAAGGAAATTTTCCAACTGTTGAAATAAAAACTTATCATAACTTAGTCGAGTCCAATTTATCAACTTAATGATTAATAAGCTTTACATATATTCATCTACTCACATTTTAATCCTAACTAGTATTATCAAATTTAGTAAGAGGCTGATGAGAAATTTCTTTTTGTTATAGGACTCTAATAAATTTGCTTTAGCCAAGGTTAAATAGGAGGATCTCAGTTCGACAAAAGATGAATAGGTTTAAGTATAATTCCTATAAGACTGACTAATAAAGAGTTGTTTATTAAGAGGATATAAAGATTGGTTTAAGACAAAAAGGCATAATAACTTAGATGGTTGCATGAATACCACATATATAAAGCTCACTTTTGGACCCTCAATTTGAGAACAAATGCTTTATAGACTTTGCTTCAAAACCTCAATGATATGGACTTAATCAAAAGGGGCGATAAAATTTAAGATTTGAAATGGGTTAGCTACAAACTTTTGGTTTGACAATTGGATTGAACTTGACATATTAAGGAATATTTTAGAGCTCAATGTGTTACACAATCTAATCCCCTAGGATGCTATTATCAATTATATCCTAAATGTAAATTCCAATTATTTTAAGATAAATCCTGGAGGCCCTCTTATCTATAGGATCTTAGATACTCATGTCTATCATGAGAGGGAGGATATAATTATTTAAAGCTTGAATAAAGATGACAAATACTCCAATACCTCATGTGAGAAGCTGCTAATCAATCATGTCCCAAATGTCACTTAGTCTAAGCTAGTGTGGTACCCTTAGTCTAATCTTAGAGTTGCACTTACAATTGGTTCACTCTCAAAGGCAAACTCCTTGGTAGTGCTTTCTTTAGGAAAATTTTGTACCACCAAATCCTACTCCTTCTATAACCTTGAGGAGAAGATGTTCAAGTATGGATGCTAAAAATATATCTAGAATGGTGTAACTCATCTTTGTAACATCATAACCTCTCCTCTTATAAGTGGTTTAAGCTAATTGTATGGGCATGTGAAAGTCATTTCACCTATAAAAGGGATGCTATCATGTTTAAAATAACACTTGGAAATGCAATGTACTTATGGAGAGAGAAAAAAAAGTTGTTCTAAGGGCAAGCTAAACACCAAACTATCCTATATAAAGAATGGATAGTCTTCACACAAGAACAACATATATGCCAAAATATCCAATCCATCTAAATCCCCAGAACCAAGATCACCTATAATTTGTGTTAATTAAGTCTAGGGTGCCTCACTAAATAAGCTACAAATTTACATCTATTTGCCTACTAAAGTATCAGATGGCAATATTTTTGGTTCCTCCTTAAACTGGTGTTAGTTAACAGAAAATCCTAGTTCTTGTTGTTTTGAATCTTAAGTCCTTTTTCTATTATGTTTTCCAACGTAGACCTCTTGTACCTCTCTGATAAAGTAGTTTAATGCAATTTTTAATTTCTTAAAAAATATTCTTCTTCTAAGTGACACCACCAAAACTAAAATTTATCGACCATATTTGTTCATGTCATAAGTAATATGAACCCACTTAGGATTAAATCTTAGGGAACCCATAAACAAGATTAAGATATTACCATGAAAATTAAATCAGATTTATAAGGAACTAAGTTGTTGATTATAAAGAATTAAAAATTGGTGTCATATAATGTTTTGCACATCATAAATAAATAATTCTTTAATGAGTTTTAAAGTTCAATGAATAATAAGTGATAAAAAAGCTCTCGACCCTCAAATATAAAAACTAATACTTATAAAATTTTTCAAAGTGCTCCTTAAAAAATAAAATTAGGGTTTTAAAGAAAAATACAGTATGGGATATAACCATGTTCCAACCATATAAGATAATGGAATTGATGCTAGATAAAATGGGCTTTAACCTAATTATATGTGAAATTGTGTCTTTAAAAACTTATTCTAAAGGTATATATTGTAGCACATGCATATGCATAAGGTTGTGTTCAACTTGCCATTTGTCTTCTCATGTTTAAACAAGGGATATAGGCTAGCATACACGTATGTGTAAGGATGTGTTTTGCCAAAAATCGATCATTTATGTCCACATATTCTCCAACCTCAACCTAGATCATGTTAACTAGTGCATAATCTTCATTAGGATCTAATGGTTCCTAAAGTAGTTTTAATATTCTCGAAGATTGCTTTAAACTTCTTAACCCTAACTTTTTTAATTGTTCCATTAGGCATATAAAATAGATCCTTTTCTAGGATAGTTGCACTCACATCATTTGCCCTCTCTTTAGGAGGATTTGACCTCGAATTATCTCCTATATCAAAAAGAGAACAATTAAAAACAGCAAAAGTAGGACTAACATTATACTCAACAGGAAGCTCGAATTTGCAAGCATTATCAATATTCCTCTCAATGACTTGAAATAGACAATTAGTTATTGGTTTCAACTTAGACTGCCTCTATTATAAAAATATGTCATTTCTTATATACACCAAAAGTCAACCATCATATTCAAAGATAACACACTTTTTATCCTTATTAATCTTAGATAAATATTGTCTATTCTTCTTTTTCTATTTTATACTTTACAAGTTTATGAAGTTATTTTACAATCTTATTTATCTTATGTCCATCCAAACTAACTCTTTCATTAATAGGTAAAGGTAATAAATGCAAATAATCAGATTAATATATCCTTACCTTAACTGATAGAGAGGTTATTCGATAGACCAATATAAAGAAAGAAAAAGAAAGTTACATATTAAAATAATAAAGTAAAAAATAAAAATCCAAATAATCTAATGGGTTAAAACCATGAAAAATCTTAAAAGGTGTATGACCAGAATATGAGTGAATTCTCCTATTAGATGCAAACTCAACAAATGGTGAGCAATCTTTCTAATCCTTGAAGTTCCTTTGGCCAATAGTACAAACTAAAGTGGTTAAATTCTTATTTACCACATTAGTTTTTCCCTTGGTTTAACAGTGATTAGTGGTGGAAAATAATAATTTCATTCCTAACTTATCCAAAAAAATTTAAAAGTAACTAAGAAACTTAGTATCATGATCACTCACTACACCATTAAGAACCTTATATAATCACATTACTTCCCTAAAGAATAAATCAACAATATTGGTTTCATCAATAATTTTCTTACAAGAAATAAAGTGCACCATCTAAAGAAACTATTAAATATCACAAATATAGAGTCCTTACCCTTATTTGTTCTAGATAGTTGTGCTACAAAGTTCTTAAAACATCTATTATGATTCACTTAGTACAAGTAAAGCCGTATAGAGTCTGTGAAAAAATCTATGAATTTAGCATTTTTTATAAGTGATGCACTAACTATATACTCTCTACACCCTGTTTCATCTTATGCTAATAAAAATGCTCACATAACATATCTAACATCTTTTTAACATTAAATTGACCCATCAAACCCCCACTATGTGATTCATACACAAATAATTCATGCATGGAACAATTAGGCATAAATAGTTTATTCCTATGAGACAAAGATTCATTATGTATATAAAATGTATTGAACACCCTTTTTCCACATGAAAAGTATAAATTACTAAAATTATAGTCATCATCATATAATTCCTTCACTTATTCAAATCCTAAGAACTTTGCATTATAAGAAGTAAGAAGAGCTTAACTTCAAGATAAGGCATCAACAACCACATTCTCTTATATGCTATTTATAATTGATGACATATAATGAATTTCATCCATCTACCATAAAGTTTGTTTAGTTTATGTTTCTCTAAAGATGTTTCAACTATTCATAGTTAGTATGTATAGAAAACCTCTTGATTTATGGGTAATGATGTCACATCTTTTATGCTCTCAATAATACATAAAACCCTTTGTCATAAGTTGGATAGTTTAATGATATCCTATTGAGTTTCTCATTAAAGTAGGAAATTGACCTCTTATCTTGCATCGTAATAGCTCGAATACCTATTCCTAAAGTATCACATTCAATCTCAAATGTTATATTAAAATTAGGTAATGAAAATAAAGGTGCTAAATATAATCTTTCCTTAATAACATTTAATGTGCTCTCTTACTCACTGCCCTAATTAAAGCTTATAGATTTCTTGAGAATTTTATCCATTCCTTAATGGCTTTCACCTTTTCCTTATCTACCTCAATACCTTTTGTATGAACAATATAACCAAGAAACATAATATTCTCCATACAAAAAAGTACATGTTTACGATTAGCATATGAATATTTGTTTCTTAACACATAAAACACACATCTCAAGTGATAAATATAATCTTGTAAACTCTTATTATACAATAGAATTTTACACTAGAATTTTATCAAAATATATAGTTATAAATATTCCTAGATATGCACATACATGAACCATCATTCTCATAAAATTATAGGTGCATTAGTAAGATCAAATGACATAATTAATCACTTATAGAACCCATATTTAGTCTTAAAGACAATTTTCCATTCATCACCTTCTCTTATATTTATCTACTTTTCAAATCAATTTTAGAAAATACATAAGAATCATGTAATTCATCAAGCATATCATCTAACCTAAAAATTAGATTGTTATACTTTATCGTTATGTTATCGAGAGCTCTATGATCAACACACACCCATTAAGTACCATCCTTCTTAAGGTACTAGAAACACTGGAACTACATAAAGACTCTTACTTTTCTTTACTTGTCCTTTAGCCATCATCTACTCCATTTTCCCTTGAAGCTTATTTATCTCCTTAAGTGGGTTATTAGGAATTACAAACCCTAATACAAAATTAATTTGATGCTCAATCCCTTTAATTAGTGATAATCCATTATCAACATTTTCAATCAACACAACAGGATTTTCCTATAATAAAGAAGTAACACTAGGGAGAGATGTGCTAAGTCCATCGATATTAAAATTAGCCTCTTAAATAGAAGTAAAATCATAGGCTGACTAATAGAAAAAAATTCTTCTGATATCACTCCCTTTTACTTAGTAACTCACATTTTTCTTGTTTTTCTCATTAATAACTATTTACCTTTTGAGCCGCTCAGTCTTACTATTCTTTTTTTGCTCTCACTTCTTTTTCTTTCTTCATTCTCTTTTCATTTTGAATTGGTCCTTATACAAATATCTAATTGTTAAAGGTATAAGAGTATTTGGCTTGTTATCCATTATAATTTACAGCTATTGTTAAAGTCATCATATATAAGTTTTCTATTATATTACCATGACCTTCCCAATAAAATGTATCCAACCTATACAAGTTTTTTTTTTCATATAGTACCTCACCTTTATATCTCTCAATAGAAATAGAAATCAAAACCTAATTGTTCACTTTGGTATCCCCATATTCATTAAACTACTAAAGCATTTATGACTTTAAATGTTTCATAATAGGAAACCTTAACATTTCTGTGAGCATAGTGCAAACTACATTAATGCAACTTCCTTTATCAGTGATCATACTAAATAAATTGTTATTAATATGGCACCTAATATGGAATATGTTATCCTTTTGTTGCTTTAGTTCATCATCCTTAATTTGAATACTTAATTCTCCCCCAGTAATCATCTAACCTTTAATAACAAGTTAAACACCGTCATCACCAAAATCATCATATGGTTGAATTGATTCTTTTTCATCGAAATCAATCTCACTCTCCACCTCTCCATCATCCCTTATGATCATAACTCTCTTATTTGGTCATTAAGATACAATTCATATGTTTAAATAACAAAACATTTAATTTCTCTATTGCAAGAAGATTAAAAATCTATTTGTAGAACTTTTCGAGGTGTTGAGAAGGAGTAAGTTACTGTTGAACTGATTTTATAGATTAAAGATCACTTATCAAGTATATTATTATTGTAACAATAATATGACTTCTGTTTTGAGCTTAACAAATAACGTACAAAGAGACTAAGGCTCAAACATTAGCATCTAAGATCACATTGCTAAAGTTTTTCCATTTCCCAATAGCAAATGGATGCTCAAAAGTAAACCAAAGAGAAACTAGTTAATATCTACTAAAGCATAGCCTTGTAAGGTTCAAAATAGCTAATTCCATTATTTTTCAAGATATAGATGAGGATATAAACTCTTAATTATTGGCTTAGGTTTTGTAAACTTTGTATTTTAGCTATCATTTTTATTTTTGAAAGTTTAACACCTGTACTCTTATCTTATTAATCAATTCATTTATTTTTTTAAAAAGAGGGGATTGAGAACTAATTTTACCTTTTAACTTTATTGTAGACATCCTTTATAGTTTTAATGGGTCAACTTTTGTCTTAGACGAAACTCTATCTTCTTTTTTTCAATTAAGGCACTGAGAATTACTAAGATCAGTTGGGTACTTTAATACTCCTTTATGTCTTGTTTATATCAATTGTCTCTCCGCCTTCATAGTCATATGCATTATCTCTTATAACTCAATATAGTGTTATAACTTTACCATATTAGCTACATCTCTAATCAAACCATTCAAAAGTCTTGCCATAGTTACTTCTCTATCCTCCTTTACATTAGCTTGAATGATGGCTACTTCAATCTCCTTACGATAATTATCAATAATTTTTGTACTTTGAAAAAGACTTTGTAATTTATGACACAAATCTCTGTAATAATGATTAATAAATCTCCTTCTTATAAGAGCTTTCAATTCATTATAAGTCTCTCTTAAGATTCCTTCTCTTATTAGTCACCAATTGATCCTACCAAATAATAGAATAATTAGTAAATTCTATAATGACTAGCTTTAATTTCTTCTCTTCAAAATAGTTATAGTAATAAAAATCAACTATATATTCTTTTTACATTAAATAAGCTTATATATTGTTTCTACCTTTAAAGGAAAATATTTTAATTTTTATACTACAAAGATTTATATCCACTCCATTTCGACCTCTAGTCTCTCTTTTAAGCTCCCATTTATATCTAATTCATCTATTAGGCCTAAATATATCCCCTTCAATCTCAGATGCTAGGTTAACTTTATCAATACTTAAATCATCATTCTCATCATTAACTTCTATTAGGGTGTTGGATTTTTCTTAGTATGCCTCCCCTTATTAGGGAATAAATATTGCTTTTTCCTTTATAATTCATTAATTTGATGGGATTGCTTCTCTAACATGTATTTCATATCATTATACATCACATTCGTCCTCCCAAGTTATCGTTTCATAACTTGTATAAAGAACATTTTCTTTTTCTTGCTTTGGTACTAAACCATCTTTAAAAGAATTATTAAAAAGTTTCAAGAAGTTAGTAAAAGGACTCACTTATATGTACACTCTGAAAAGGTATCAAACTACTTATGTTCAATCTTTTATTGGATTTTCTCGGTGCTAATTTGTCATTATTTGCTTCCTTCTCAAGTTATTTAAATAACTAAATAAACTCATTCAAAGATTACAACCTTGTAAAATTTTGAAGAAAAAATAAAAAACCAATGGTTAAGGGAAGAAACAATTTGTAAGTTATGTAAGAAGCATGAGAATCAAATGAAACAAGGAAAGAGTAGAGATGATTTAATTAGTTCAAATAACTTTGATTTTGTTTAATTTCATCCATAAGAATAACTATAATTGATTACACAATTGATAATTTATAGATTTGGATTAATTTCTTTATGAAATTATATATGCACTTCCTTTATTTTTTTAACAGGAATCAAACTAATTAAACAATATTGCAATAGAGAACAATTTTAAGGATCACTAAGATTGCACTAATGCAGATGTATGAACCAAATATTGGATTTTTATGTCATAATCATAAAATTTTGATCAAATAATAGTATAATTTTTTAGTTTGGAACAATTTGATATGAAAGACATGAAACAATAAATTAAATAAAGAAGAACCCTAACACAAGAAGAAGAGATAGGAAAAACTCAAAATAAAAAGATGATAAAATCTAATTTTGGTTGAAACTTTAGAAATAATAAGTTTCAAAAGGAAAATTAGGAGTCATAAGGAAAAAGATGTAGATGAAAAAATAGAATACAAATTAAATGATATGAACCGAGAGGACAACTAAAGCTAATTTAGAGCTAGGCTCTAATATTAATTAATATTCATCCACCCAATATTAAATCTTAAGGAACTTGAACAAGATCGAGATCTTTCCAAGAAAGCTAAACTAATTTATGAGATGTACTTGATTATCAAAAAAATTAAGAACCAAGTTTACATAATATTTTAAATACCACAATAACAGAATTATTTGATTAGTTGTGAAATTCAACCAAGAATAAAGGATAAAAGCATTAACTCTCAGTTATTAAAAAATCCAATAATTCTTAGTATGTTTCTAAATGCTCTTAAAATAATATAGAATTAGGATTTTAGTGGTGAAGATAGGCCTACGACACAATTATATTCCAAATCATATTTAATACTAAAATTTTAATCTAAATGACATGGGATATGACCTACTCATATGTTAGCTATCTCTTCAAGAACTAATTATCATATTAACATGACTTGGCATGTATATGTTTATAAGGTAATGTTTAACTTAATCTTTATCTTCTCATATTCATAAAAGGACATGGGTTGACCTACACCTTTGGGAATCCTCTGCTTCAACTTCTTCTCTATTCTTACCTTGGATCATGTTAACCAATACTTGATCTTTATTTTGGTCAAATAAGCTTCTAAAGTAGTTTTTGACATGCTCTTTGAAAATTGATCTACATATACATATTGAATCAACCAATTGAAAGGCTCTTTAAGCTTATTAATTCTAGCTCTTGTAATTGTTCCATTAGGCATGTGAAATAGATCTTTTGCTTGCCTAATTGTACTCACATCAATAAAGTAACTTGTTTTTAAAGTATTAAGAGCCTTTATACTTTAGGCCTCACCAAATCTTCTTTAAATTTGGTAGTTGTCTTTAGAATCCACTGCCAAAGGTGGCCTCATTTCTTTGTCATTGATAGGAAAAATTAGCGAGTCACTGAGAACTTGAAATTTTGCCAATTCTTAAATTTCATACTTTCCTTATATTAGCCTTATTAATAGAGATTAAAATATTTTTATGAATTTCTTTATAAAATCACCATCTTTTGGAATTTGATTATGGTGAATATTTTCATAACAATCTACCTTATGAAGAGCAGAAGTTGTTCAACAAAATTCCTAAAAGAAATAATATTTCATGGAAAGCTTTAATAGTTGGTTATATTAAACAACTATAGCAAAATCGCCCATCAGAGTCATCTTTGTCTTATTTTTTAAAAAATCATTTGTTTTCTCATTTTTAATTCATTAATTAACTAACTAATTTTAAAATATTTTCTTATTTTACTTTAAATTTGTAGTAATCCACGTATATGATAACGCAAAATATGACTTGATTATTTAACACTCTTTATCTAAAACATTAATTGTAAAATTAAGTATGGAATATATTTTTGTGGAAGTTAAGTAAGGAAGATATTCAATCAAAAAAAGGTGGAAAGTACAAAGGAGGATATACAACTCTTATAGTTAGAGTCTATACAAAATATACAGCTAGCTACACAACTTTTCTTAACTAAGTATCAGTTCTTACTAAATACTCAACTGTTGCTTGAGTCGATTAGAAATACCTGTAGAGAGGGCGCTGACAGGATAGTCATCGTAGCTTGAGATAAAACTCATTCTAGCTAAATTTCCTATATTCTTCTATTATCCCAAAGATCTTGGTGTTTCTCATTCTCCAAATGAAATTTGCTAGTATAGCAAAGCCAATCTTGAATGTTCTACGATCCATTTTACTATTCTAATGTAAATCATTAACCTACTGTAAACAGCCTTGCTAGGAAAGATTTCTATTAGGTAGATTAAAAATGTAGAGAAACTTATCCCATATCAATCTTGTGCAAAAGCAGGCAAGGAAGAGATGTTCTAAAAACTCAACTTCCCCACTGCATAAGGTGCAAGATCTGTCTGGAATTAAAAATTTTATCATGTCTCTAGTTCCCAGTTTCTTCCCAACTGCTAATCAAAGTATAAACGAGTGAGCCTATGCAATTCTAGATCCTTATATCAACTTGTGAAAGGGAAATTCGGTGAGTGGACCAAATAGTAGTTGTTTACACGATTGCTCTATAAATTTATGTGATGAGTGTAACTCCCATCTAACTTCATCTGCCTGCTCTAGATCTAGTGTATAAGTTGGCATCTGCTCTGCAATTGGCATAGTTCGTCTGCTCATATAGAATGGCCACACCCAGTTGTTATTTTGAATGAGTACCTGCACCTTGGTATCTTCTGGAATTAAGCCTTTCAAAACAAGAAAAAGAGGAGTGTTACATAGAGGTCCTAGTAAATGCCAGTTGTAAAACTAGAAGTTGGTGTTTTGCCCATCTCTGACATAGTGCTTGATATGAGGATGCATAAATGACCTGGTGAGTAACATTTGTTGAAAAGTGTAAGACTGAGAAGTTTTTGGAGAAATCGACCATATGCTGCGGTGTTTGACATGGAACATATGAACCCATTTTTGACCCAAAGACTTTCCTTATCACAATAGAGTCTCCATAGCTGTTTTGCCAACAGAAGCTTGTTCATTCTAAACGCTGAATTCATCCCTAAGCCACCATTTTCTTTTGGAAGACAATAGTACTCCAATTAACCTTAGAAAGTTTCTTCATATTGGAATTGTGTCCATGCCATATGAAATCTCTTATACTCCTGTCTATCTTCTTTAAAAACACCTTTGGGGATTTCTAAACGTGACAACCAGTAAACATGTAGATTATTAAAATGGAAATGGCAAGCTGTAATCTACCATCATAAGAGAAATATCTGTTGTTCCTATTAGAAATTCTTCTACAAACCTTGTTAATGAGCAGTTTGCATTCGGCTTCTTTTAGCTTCTTAGTAGAGATGAGCACACCTAAATAGTTTAGAGGTAATTGATGAAATGGCTAGACCTACCCTTATGAGCACATTAGATGAGGCTTCACTACTCTGTGTAAATATTTCTTGGAATCTTTGTAAGGAAGTTAAGAGTACTCCAATTGAAGTTATATCATTAGCACATAGCATGAGCAAATCATCTGCAAAAGAAAGTTGAGTGATATATAGTTCACTACATCGATGATGATATCTGAAGTTTTTACTTTCTGCACTACATAGCTGGGTCATTCTTTGAAACACTTCTATAGCAATTACAAAGCGATAAGGAGAAAGTGGATCTCTCTATCTAATTCCTCTAGCTGCTTTATAAAGCTAGGTAGGTTTCCCATTCAATAGGATGGAAAAAGACACAGTAGAAATGTAAGCATGGATCCAATTGACGAACTTGTTAGGATATTCAAATGCGAGAAGTGAATTAATAATGAAGCTCCATTCCACAGTGTCATATGCCTTAGTGAAGTCTATTTTGAGAGCACATCTTCTTACTTGTTATTTAGTGTTGTAGTCTTTGAATAATTCTTTTTCTAACATTATATTATCACCCATACTTCTATCAGGGACATACACACCTTGACTTGAGTTAATCAATCTTGGTAAAGTTTCCTTCAATCTGTTAGCAAGGATTTTGGAGATGATCTTATACACCACATTGTAGTAAGATATTGGTCAATAATCATTCAACCTCTTAGGATTTGGGATTTTAGGAACTAAGACCAGATAAGTCTTATTCATTTTTGTAAGTAACCTGCCACTTTTGAAGAACTCCTGCACTGATTTGACAACTGGAGTTTGTAAGAGATTCCATTTTGCTTGAAAAAATTGAATATTAAAACCATCAAGACCTAGTGACTTGTCATGGTGGAAGGAGAACAATACTACTTTGATCTCCTCACTGGTGACCTCTGTAACTAAGGCAAAATGTTGATGTTGGTTTATAGACCCAACCATGCTAGTGATAAGATTAATAAGAAGACAAGAGGTGGGTGAAGAGACTCCATTTATCTGTATAAAATATCTAGTGGTTACCCTTTTTAATATATACTGCTCATATATCATTATGCTCTACTCATCTTCGAGTTATATTATCTTGTTTCTATTCCTCCTGCCATTGTTTCTGTGTTAAAGCCATAAAATTTGGTTGCTTTAATTGATTACTGAAGTTTTCAATTGCCTTCACATATTTGCTCAATTCTGTCTTCTCCTTTGCTATAAGTGCAGGAACAGTTGGATTAGTATCAAGCAACTTATGAGTTAAGACAAGATTCGCCATGGCCTATTGCTTAATAAGTTTCAAAGGGTCAGAACATTGCTTCGTTAATTTTACAAATTCAGCTTTGATATTCTTCAGTATTTGCATACACTGAAATGCATTAGACCCTTGGACTTGTCTTCAAATGGTTGCCCCAACAATTGCATCTAGTTGAGCATGATTTAGTAGGGAATTAAAGAATCTGAAGGGTGTGTATCTTTTGTTGGGTCTGCTCTTAATATAAACATTGAGAGGTGTATGATCTGAGAATAATAGCTCCCCAAACACTACATAGCTGTCAATCATTTGCGCAAGCCACCAATTGTTTACAAGGAACCTAGATAGGTTCCTCTGTATCTACCAATGTCCCTGTTGATGATTACTCCATGTGTATAATGGGCCTTGAAATTTAAGATCAACTAGTCCAAACATAGATGTTAATGCTGCGAGTTCTTTGATATCGTCATGCATTGTTCCCTTTCCTCCTAAACATTTAGTTATGATAGCGAGCAGTTGAAGTCTCCAGTGATCATCTAAGGAATCGAGATGTGTAAACTAATGTTATGTAAATCTTTCCACAAGCTAGCCCATTGGAATTCACAATTGGCTGCATATACCACCATGATAACTAGTGGGACATTATCAGATTTGAGTAATAAATCACAATGCATTAATTGTTCATAACAAAACCAGTTGGTGAGCATCAAATAAGTAGGGTCAAAAGCAACAATAACTCAACCATTAGGGTGTTTAGAATGGTTACTCAAGAATGTCCATTCTACTAGGAAACATTTCAAGCCATTGTGAAGAGCATCCTCCTTTATTTTGGTTTCCATTAAACCAACAAAAAAAGTTTGTCTAGCAAAAATGTAATCCTTTAACATTATTTGCGTATTGGGGTAATTAAGGCCTCACACATTCCAGATTGTACATACCATTAAGGTTCTGCCACCTGGATTTTTGATTGCTAGTCCCGATATCCTTCCACTCATTGGGTTCCTATTGTTTATCACTTTTCTCCCCAGAGGTTACACTTGTCTCCCCATTATCAACCAGATTCTTTGTTCTATCTGCATCCATTTCTTTACTGAGCTCATTGGTTGCATCACTAGACAACTACGCCTACCTTTTAGGTTCAACGTGGAGTAAATTAGTATGGTACAACTATGTTTGGGGAGACTAAGCTGATGATTGCTCCGGATATTCTACAATATCCCCTGTCTCTACATTGCATCCAGAGGTACATTTGTGGCCTATAGTCTGCTCAATACCAATTCCTTCTTTTGTATGATTTTCGCCAATGATTTCTGCACTCAACTACTATACATTCTGGTCCTGTTCTTCAACTGTTACATTTGTAGTTTCAGTACGATATTTCCCATCATTAACAGATGTTCTTTGTAGAGACAGTTGTTCTACACTCAGTCTTGTTGAAGTAGTGTTTATAGGGGCGCTAAGGACGTTGGACGGTTGCAGTCTTCCTCCACTTTCCTCATTGTTGTTTCTCTTGAGGATCCACATTTTAGTTGGTTCTTTCACATACAGCTTTCATGGATACGACAGGGAATTCTATCCTCAATCAATTCACCATAATTATTATACATCATAATAGGTATACTCTTTGGCAGCATCTTCTTGTTTAGCATTTCAATGCATAT
>JANQAP020000048.1:5407399-5419334 GCA_026874005.2 Erythroxylum coriaceum | reverse complement strand
GAGAGTTGAATCAAACTGGTAGAGTCGTGTAACGAGAGATCGAGCATAGATTCCTAGTAGTTTAATAGACAAATTCAAAACTAATTTAGGTTTTGGACCAATTGCAGATTGAGAGATCGCAATTCTCATAATTTGAATTAAGGTTTATCAATTAGGGTTAAGAATTATAACTCGAGAGAGAGTAATTCACCCTAGGACCGTCTAAGCCCATTAAATCAGAAATTGCATGATTGGTAGATTTTCTTTAGTTTCGAATTAAATCCCCCTTTCTCTCACTTGGTTATTTCTAGGTTGGGTTTTGGATTATTTATGGGGTTTGCTATTTTGTTCATTTTTGCGGCACTTTAATTTCTCAAATTTGATTATTGATTTATTTATTTTATGCAATAGTTGTTTAATTAGGTTTATTGTGAACTTAGCTGTCTTTAGATTTTAGGACTAGTTCTCTTCCTCGTGGGATCGAAACCTTAGGTACTACGAGAATGACTCATACGCTTGCAGTAATTACCAAGGTTATAATTAGTAAAACTTAGCACGTGTAATCTTGAGCGAATAGCATACAGGAGCATAGCCTACCCATTTTATATTTGTCATATTTTCATCCCTTACTAGGGGTACCCCAATATAACTTGCTAAATAACTCAATGCCTCAGACAACCATAACTCAAGGGGGATTTTGTGCAGACTAACCCAGATAGGGTTAGTTGTGATTTCATTTCTATCAAGTTTAAACTTAATTTCCCATCTCTACAAAAATAATGAGCTTACCTTGGATATGCAAAGGACCCATATGCATCACCTTACTCGCCATCTCTTCAGAAGAAAATTGAAATATAAAGAGGTCATCTTCTGTGATTAAGGTGGATTGGAGTCCCCATTTTTCCAATTAATCTTCGCCCAATGCTTAACACTTGGGTATGCCAGTCTCTTCTCCAAAAAATATCCTACCAAAGTCGTTCTCCACTTAGTGGCTCCTTGCTACAGTACTTTAATCGGAGGGGAGACAAGGTCAATTCTAGCTACAAATTGAAGCCTACTGAAGGAGTCTAGGTCTACTACCACACAACTCTATATCTGCTTCTCTTCCTTCTGGAAAGTAGGGAGGGATTAAGAGGCATGAGGTAAAGGCGGAAACTTCTTTCCCTCTAATGGTTAGGAATGGATTGGGGATGAACCAGGTGATGTATCACCTGGCTTTAAAGGCGGGCTTTCAACAAGGGAAGAAAGAAGACCAAAAGTGCTTGAGGTTTAAAGAGTGAATGGAAGTGAATGGGTGGAAGAACTCAAAAGAGGCGTCTATATTTTAGAGAAGAGAGAGGTCAGAGAAGGAGGAGAAAAGTGGCATCCATGATTTTGTAACACCGAGTGGAATATATTTGTAATAAATTAAAACTTTAACTTTTGGATTAATATAATTTGTAATTCTTGCTAGGCTTAGTAATGGGTCACGTTAGGTCAGCCTGGCCCCTAGTTCATCTTCACTGAGCTCAATCAAACTCAATCAAACCACCTTAAAATGACATCGTTTTGATGCATTTAACCAAAAGTTCTTAAATTTATAGACTAAAATGACATCACTTTACGCAGTTACACTAAAACAATATTGTTTTGATGAGGGCATTCAAGCTAACCGTCCAAACTTAAACTTAAAGTAAAACTCAATCAACTCAATCTTAGCCTAATAATTTTGGATCAGATTAGACTAGACTTTAATTTTTGATCATAATTTTATTTAATATTGTAAAAATGAGAAAATTTTAATTTAAAAATAATTTGCCCTATTAAATATAATCTTAAAATTATAACTCCATTCGAGCATAAAAAGATAAGGCTTATAAATGGTATAACTATTTTTAAAAAATGTGTCATTATTTTAATGACTTTTATGAATATCATAACTTATATTAATTAAATTACTTATGCATACCAATAAATAATTTATGATAATATAAAATTATGATGATCATGAGGGCCCCGGTTATAATGATCATAAAGGCCATCACCCATATAATTAGGTCGTAAATACAATTACTTATTGTGGTTTAGAAGTCAAGTTATAATAAAACCATAGTTACATAAACGAAGGTCAAGTAAACTTAGTTAAGGGATAATAACAACGAAACCCAGTATAAATCTTGTTGAAATGTAGGGTCTAGGGATTTCTTGACTAAAAATGTGCATGTATACAATATATGAGTTGGCTTTAATCTATTGCCATATTTCCTTTAAATTAAATCATGGCTAGAATCAAGAGGAAAATTATGGACCTACACCTAAATAATTATTTGACAATATCTTATTTTGAGAAGGACAATTAATTGATTCCTTATTAAATTAGGGAAAAACAAAATTGTTATGGTGAAACCAAGATTTTAAATCGTGGTTTTCAATTATAGTTACAATGTTGATATTGAAATTATGGTATGTATTGTTCTTGTAATTTGACATAATTATATTTATATATTTCTACAAGTTATCATGATTACATTTATGTTTTGCAATTTTTCATACTTATATTCATTGTTTATAATTGTATTTATATTGTCTGCAATTGTTACAATATTTTACGATTGAAAATTGTAATTCATGAATTAAAACTTGGGGGATACATTCCTTTTTAGGCAGAGAACATGAATTGTGCACTTAAACGACAATTGAACATTTAGTTGTTTTTTTATCCTCTCAAAGAACCATTAAATTGCATTCTTGCCCAGGTAAGTTCAATCTTTGACTTGTTTTCCGTTCATGTTTCTAGTTTGTAAGGTAAAGAAGAAAGTCAAAGCTAGATTTCACTAGCACAATATGCATATAAAGTCCAAAACCCAAGAATTCTCCTATAAACGAGATAAATTGAGATTAGGATTCAAACATGCACCTCTTCGTATATTTATCAAATTTGTCGATCTCTTATTTTTGTTCTCATACGAAGGCATAGTTCTTAATAAATTAGCGATAATAATCAAACCCAATTTCTTTTGATTAATTTACTTCAACTTAACTAATTTTAATGGTTGTGTTTTTTATATTATTTTTATTATATAATTTACAGTTATTAGTTTTAAATATATTAAATAAAATTTTAAAAATATACGAAACTTATAAATTATGTGTTTTAAACTGCTACACCAATTCACTATTTTTGATTTCATATGGCTATAATCGCAACGTTTCAGGGGGAAGAGTCCTCATCAAGAGTATATCAAACAATTAAACACTACGTCCATCTCTAGTGTAAGAACGAAGAAAAGATTCCTCGTATCATATCATACCCAGTTATCCAATGTCAACACAGGATGTAAAGCTCAGATTTAGTTTACACCTTCATTCTCCTCCCCCATCTTTGCTCCTCCGGCTGAAGCTCTCTCTTCTTCATTTTCACCCTTGTTCATTTGCAAATCAACCTTTCTCTTTCCTCCATCCTCCTTCTTGCACCTCTTTTAGACTAGGGATAGTGTTGTCCTTCCTTCACAAAACCTTTTCCCACCCTCTTCACATTATAGTTTCTAGACCAACATTTTCTGCTCCATCCCTAACATTACAGCTACCTTACCAAAATTAGGCTTCTTTCTCATAATGTCTGACCACTCACCTCCCAACCTCGCCGATTTTCCCCCTTTACCCTCGTGCTTTTCACCATCCTCCTCTGTTGAATCACCCCCAGATCTATCACAAGCTAACATAAACCCTAAAATCCATTCCCCTTCATCCTCATCCTCTATCAAGGCCCTGTTATCCAGAACCCCTCAACCCTTGCCCCCAACATTTGGAGTTAAGCACCCACCTTAGTTACTCATCCAAACCCACCCAAACTAGCCAAAATAACTTACCAGAATATTGGGGGAACGAGGAGAACCTAGAAACAGGTTGTAGGGGAAAGTTCTAAATCATCTCTTTTCTACAGTCCCCTGGTGGAAGTTGATGGGAAGTTGATGGTCTTGACATCTTACAGGAGGGAGCAAAAACTTGGGAAGCAGCCATCATTGGCTTCTTCACGGATAAATGCCCACCTTTTCCTGTAATACAAGGGGTTCAAAGAAACTGGAAAGGAAGAGGCATACAAGAGGTAATGTTAACTAAAAATTACATTATTTTTACATTTAGCGTAAAAACAGAGGCTCAAAAAGTGATAGAAGAAGGACCATGACACATCTCATAGCTTCCTTTATTTCTCCAAAATTGGCAACCTAGTATGGAACTAGAAAAAATTAAAGTTAGGAACATACCTTTATGGGTGAACATCCACAATATTCCACTAAAATATTAGACCACTAAGGGCCTAAGCTTGTTAGCTAGCTACTTGGGAAAACCAATATGCATGGATGAGAATATAGCATTGAGGAAATAGGTTGGCTATGCTAGATTATGTGTGAGCATGGATATTTCAAAGGAGATGAAAGATTATATTCCCATTTTAAGGTTGGCAGATGGAAATTCTCAAAAGGAGGATAAATTCTTGGTTACTTATCATTGAAAACCTTCCCTACAAGTTCAGGGAAAAATATGGAAACCAACAGGGAAAGTTTTTATTAAGGGAGATTATAGAGATTTGATAGGGCTAGATGAGAATAATACAGAGCGGAAAACAGAAATTGATGAACTTGAAGTGCAGAAAAGGATACTGATGGATCAGGAATTGGATATTCAAGTAAATAAAAATCAGCCCTATATGGCTAAGGGGGATCAAAATGAACATAATATCGATGGTTAACAGCATATTTGATTGGTAACAGGAAATATGACAACACAACAAATAGAGGGAGGGGCAGAAATTGATAATTGTATTACAGATAAAGACAAGTTGTAAATTGGCAATCCCCTAGGAGGTTAGCAATAGGCTGCCACCCAAGTGCCACAACAATCAGATCTCTTGCATCAGGTGGAAAATTAGGAGGAAAAGGTGGAACAGGTACAAACTAGAAAGAGCAATCAGAGCAATAGGAAAGGCTAAAAATGTAAAATTATTACTACATGACCTTTCTAGTTTGGAATGTTAGAGGAATAAACAACCCTTCGAAGCTCAATTCCTTGAAGGAGTTTGTCTAGTATGAGAAGCCTAAATTATTTTGTCTTTTAGAAACAAAAATCAGACTTTTAAACCTGAATAAATTAGATTATTTTAGGAGTCAATGGAAGATAAAATCCAATCATTAGTACCATGGGTATGGAAGAATCATCATAGTCTATGATGAGGATTTTATAGAGGTGGAGGTTTTGAGAGCAAGTGAGCAATTTATGCATGCAAAAATAAGTTTCAAAATGGAGCATACTTTAGTGTTGGCTACCTTTGCCTATGGTCATAATACTGCATTTCAAAGAATGGACCAATGGAATTTTATGAGAAGAATTAAAGGAATAGCTAGTGGTCTATTGATCATAAGTGGAGGTTTCAACTCTACTATTTATCAATCTGAAGCTGAAGGGAACTGTAATTTGCTCAACTACAATACCAATTTGCTAGATTGCACCAAAGATGTGGAAATTTCTGACTTAAAATATGAGGGTCATAGATTTACTTGGAGCAACAAGCAGAGCTCTAATTGGCTCATCAGAAAGAAATTGGATAGGGATTTAGTGAATGTGAAGTGGTTAACAACCTTTCAAAATAGTAAAGCCATGTTTTTTAACCCAGGGTTCTCGGACCATACCCCAATCAAGGTGGACAACCTATTCAAAAAGGTTTATTTGAAACACCCTTTTAGGTTTAACAATTTCCTGATTAATGGAGAAGGTTTCCAAGAAGTAGTCAGCAAAGGATTGGAGGTAGAAGTAACTAGTACTAAACAATTTATCTGTTTGCAAAAACTAAAGGCTATAAAGTAGGAATTGAAGGGAGTAAATGGAAGTACGGTTCTTAGCACGGTGCAAGTGCTAGAAACTGCTAGGCATCGACTCTCACTCTTATGGAAATCAATGGCTGATAATCCTACTGATGAGATTATTACAAAGGAGGAGAAGGAAGCCCTGAAGTCCTACATGCAAGAAGTTGATAACCACTGCTCATTATTAAGACAACGATCTAAAGTCGGCAGAAGCATTAGGTTTTTCTTCAATACCATTAAGGCAAAGAGAAATGTCAATAGGATTACTTCGATAAAAACATAATCAGGGGAGATCTTATATGAGCAAGCTGAAATTGCTCAAGATGCTTTGAAACACTTCCAAAGGATCCTAGGATTTGAGGGTAATACTAGCACAGTGTAGATCTCATGAAGTTTATTTTTGCTAAAATTCTTGAAGATCAAGCGGATCTTTTAATCAAGCAGGTCATAGATCAAGAGATAAAAGCAGTGGTATTTAAAATGAATGGCTTGAAGGCTCCTGGACCAGATGACTTGAATGGATTCTTCTATCAAAAAACTTAGGATACAATAGGGAAAATTATGAAAGAAGCAATGCATGAATTCTTCAAAAAAGGAGTAATCCTCAATGAGATCAACAAGACTTCCATATCTTTGATCCCAAAAACTCATAACACTACTATATAGAGCGATTTCAAACCTATCTCATGTACTAACTTTAGTTACAAGATTATTGCTAAAATACTAGCCAACAGACTGAAATCTATGCTACACTACATCATCAGTGAAAATCAATAAGCATTCTTAAGTAAGCGGGATATTGGGGACAACATCCTAATTTTACAAAAACTTCTGAAAAGGTACATAGAGGAAAATCCCCTCAGAAATGCACTTTAAAAGTTGATCTCCATAAAATTTTTGATAGTGTCATTTGAGGTTTTGTTACTGCAGACTACAGAAGTTATGGGTTTCCCTCATATTTTTATCAATTAGATAAAAAAGTGTATTTCTACCGTTCTTTTGGGATCATGATCAATGGGAGTCCACTAAGTTGTTTAAAGGCAAAAGGAGACTTAAGCAAGGGGATCCTCTTTACCCTTACCTATTTTTAATCTGCAATGAGGTTCTTACCTGTATGCTGAAATATAAGATCTCCTCGACTCCAGACTTCAAGTTTCATACCAAGTGTAAGTTGCTTTCACTAACTTGCTTATGTTTTGCAGATGACCTAATCCTTTTTAGAAAGGTTGATATCCCCTCAGTTATGTTACTAATGAATAATTTACAAAGATTTAAGGAGATATCGGGATTGAGCATCAATTTTTAAAAAAGTTTCTTCATCTTATCGAAGAGCGCTGCATACATAGCTAATGTTATATCTTTTATCACTGGAATGGGTAATCAAGAGTCTCATATCACTTATCTGGGCATCCTTATCTCTTTGAGAAGACTCCAATTTAGAGAATGCCTACCCCTTATTGAAAGGATACAAAGGAGATTAGATTTATGGACAAACAAAACATTATCCTATGGTGGCAAACTTCAGCTCCTAAAATAAGTTATTATGTCTATGAATACATATTGGTGTTCCCACATTTTCCTTTCTAAGGGGCTGATCAAAACTGTGGAAAAAATGATGAAATAATTCCTGTGGAGTAAGGGGAAACGAGAAAGAGGGATTGCTAAGGTCAGTTGAACTCAAACTTGTAAACCTAAAGCAAATGGAGGACTGGGCTTGGAGTCAATTGGCAGAAGCAACAAATGCTTATTGTTGAAAAGGTTGTGGAGAATTTTAAGTGAGAAGGAATCATTATGGGTTAAATGGATGCATACCTATATATTAAGGGGTGGAAGTCTATGGGCAATTAGACTTAAAGACAGTTTTTGATAGTTCTTTAACCAAATTCTTAAACCAGGGGAGGAAGTTCAGCATCAGATTACTTGCAGGATAGGGACAGGGGATAGAATTTCTTTATGGTATGACAATTGGACAGGTCAGGGAGCTCTAATTCACCATCTGATTGCTAAGGATACTCTAGATATATTTTTAAAAAAAGCTAAAGTCCAATAGTTAATTGCAAATGGCAACTGGAATCTTTCCTAAGAGGAGATCAAATCTCTATCGATACCACATTATCGATACAATGAAGGAGAGGATACCTACCCTTGGAATGGACTAGCAGTAATGGACATAACAAATAGGCAAGCAAAACGACTAAAGTATGGGACAAACCTTACAGTTGGATGGGGTAAATTGATCTGGAGAAACATTATCAAGCCAAATGCCAGGTTCTTGAGTTGGTTACCCATGAAGGATAGACTAAGCACTATGACAAGATTAAAATTCCTATCCTCCTCTAAAAGATCTATCATTTGCAACCTAGATGAAGAGGACAGAGACCATCTATTTTTTAGATGTGAGCTTTCTAATAGAGTATAGAGGCAAGTCTCCTCTCCGTGTACACTCAATGGCTATCACAACAATCTGAATTACATTATTAAAGAGATACTACTAAACCATGCACCCAAACACGACAAGGATGTTTACATGGTAGCCTTTACAACATGTATTCAGGAGATCTTGAGGGAGAGGAATAAAAGAAGATTTGAGGAAAGGGAAAGAGGCATACTTGCCCTCACATAATTCATTTCTAATAATATTAGAGAACAACTGGTCATAAACCAAATGGAGAAGAAATGCAATGAGAGACTAGTTATTTCTTGGAGACTCTAACGAGAATCCAAGAATACCCAGTACTTAGAGCAGTAAATTTCTATAACTTAATCTAGCCAGATACCATACACATAACAGTTCTGCATGAATCTAAAGTTAGATTCTTACCTTACGGAGTCCCTCCTCGATGAGGTCTTTACGTCGGATCCTTCGCGAGTGTTAAAGACATGCAGTAGGGAGAAGCGAGATAGTAGCCAAAGCTCAAACACACAGGATGACCTTCGAGTATCCCTAATCAGAAAATGAGTGAAGATGAAAAAAGAAAATGAAGTTACTAACCTCAAACTAGAAAGTTCTTACCTCCTTAATTGTCTGGAGAAACTAAAGACCAAAACTTTCGAGCCCTAATTCGATAACTTCTGGTGAAACTTTATATGGGAGATTTTTGCTAACTCGTTTTAGAAAGATTCGAGAATTACATGAGATGGTTTTCTTATATGGAGAGATTCTTTAGATTATGATGTCATTTTGGTCTTTGTTTTGATATCTTGTTAGTAGGATAAATGTTGTACTGAACTCTTTTTCTTATTAAATTCATTTTAATTTTTCAAAAAACACATGGAGATCGATCGTATACATACCCTAGTTTGAATTAATCTTGGATGATGAGGCATCTATGCGATTTACTAATTATGTTTTTTGATTATTTAATTTTAATTTATTTTTTAAATAGAAAGATTAACTTATTTAAATGTTAAAATTAATATAATCATGTTTTTCTCTTTGAAAAGAGTTAAATATTAAAAAATTAGAGTTTAATTCAATTCACCTAATTAAGTAAGCAATTACATTTTAATCTCTTATATAATTTTATTAATAAATATTTAAAATAAATTTATTATATTTTATTAAAATAGTTTAATATTAAAAATACGTAAAATTTTATTTTAATCAATTATTAAAATAATATTATCATTTATAAATAAATATTTTATATTTAAATTATTTTTAGTTCATAAATAATAAAATTTGAAATTTATGTATAATTAGGTTATTTAAATTTCAAATTATTTATTATTATCAAATTTAGAAATATTTCATATTTCAATATAATTATTTTAAATTAATTATTAAAATAAATTAAACAATTAAATTGTTGTGTTTTTCATACTTTTTATTAGTAATTAATATTAAATATATTTAGTTAATTAGTAGATAGATTATGAAAAAAAGAAAATTGACAATTTTTTTATGAGTACATCAAGAAACTAAAACAAAAAAATAGAAATTCAATCAAATAATTTTTTATCGAAGTTAAAAATAAAAAACAAAAAAGAGAACTAAAATCAAATATATCCTTAATTACAGCTTTTATTTGTAATTCAATATTATAGTCGTTGTTATTATTTGTATCGTTTATGAAAATACAATTTCATCAAAAGATAAAGTCACGATCTTGGTTTTATAGCTTACTTTGTTTCATTTGATGTTTAGTATCCAATGAACGACATTAGTATAATTTGTTTATTTATTGTGTCATTGAGTTATAGGTTAGGCCATACTAATAATGATAGTAATCATTGTAGAACAATTTAATGGTGACCATTCGAATAGAGAACTAATAAGTAAAGAATAGACCTTTTCTATCTAGGTTGGATGGTAAATTGATTTTGTATGTTTACTAACTTATGTACTGTGCGTAACATATATAATCAAAGCATATAATGAGTCGTGACATATGTTTAGGGATATAATTTCCATTAATTGTACAGTTAGTCTCATATATAAATAACTCCATTTTGTAATAATTTAAATACATAGAAATACAAAGAATTTTTATTTTTCAAACTCATTCTATTTCTACATAGTATTAAAGTTCTTTTTGTGAAAAAGATACAAGGTGTTTGGTCCACCTGCAATAATAGATAAGGAATGTAATGCTAATTCTTTAAGAATCAAGAAATATAATAGAATATGTATTACTTAGTTTGGTTTATTTCTAAGAGTTTCTAATGATGATGTAATGATAATGTTTGATTTGAAAAATATAAATTTGGAATGGCAAATGAATAACTAACAAAAAGATCAAAATATTCATCAATCTCCACTAACTATATTATTATTATTATTATTATTGTTGTTGTTGTTGTTGTTGTTGTTGTTGTTGTTGTTGTTGTTGTTGTTGTTATCATATTTTTATAGCTAAGTAATTATGTGGATTCCTTAAGAATATTTTTTCCAACAAGTCCTCATTTTTATTCCTAACCTACTTGGAATAAATAAACCTTTGGATTATATATTATGTATACTTTCTTTAACCAAATAAGAGAATAATTTATTACCAAGAACAGATCAGGAATGGAACAATGATCTTAGTCAGCCGAACAACCCAATAGAGATTTAGTGCTAAATGTCATACTTCTACTGACATGTGAGGCACGTGCGAAAAAGATGGAAAAAGAGGTTTGCACCATTATGAATGTCTTAAGGAATATAAAAGTTTGTTATATACCAAATAAAACTTGGACAACTAAATTATTTGTGAAAAAGCAAGAATTAAAAATTAAAAGACTATTGGGGTGTTTGATTATCTGGAATCACCATTTGATTCATGATCTATTCTTAGTAATAGGTTATTCGCAAGTGGGTTGGGAATATCCTTAAGGAATTCACATAATTACTTAGCTATAATAATAATAATAATAATAATAATAATAATAATGTAGTTAGTGGGGACTAATGAATATTTTGGTCTTTTTCTTGCTCATTCCTTTGTCATTTCAAACTTATATTTTCAAACCAAACATTGACATTACATTATCATTAAAAATTCTTAGGAATAAACCAAACTAAATAATACATATTCTATTCTATTCCTCATCTATTCTCTTCCTAAAGAATTACTATTTCATTCCTTATTTATTCTTGCAGGTGAACCAAACACCCCATTAATATCCAGAAGTAAAAGAAGACTTAAATGATGTCTTTTTATATTCCTTAAGCTAAGAATGATATTATTTTCATTTTAAAACAATGAAGATCTAGTTAACAACACTGCAACATATTACCCAGTTAATAACCACATCAATTACCAAGTTAATCTAAAAGGGGTTTTGCATGCCACGTTAGCATTACACAACATCACCTATGTGAGCTATCATGTCAGTTCTAGGTCTTGCCATCGCCTACATCAAAACGCTACATTATTATTGGCTTAGGCTTAGTTTGGGAGAGCGGTAGTGGTTGATAACCTGCTGAAATCAACCTGCTGAAATAATAAGTACTTATATGTTTGAGATTGTTGTTTTGGTAACTGCTGAAATGTGAAAATAGGTGTTTGGCAAGTGCAGTTGCGATTGCTAAAAAGAGATAAAATGACTAAAAAGTCATTGATTTAATAAACTATTAATTGTTGTATAAATAATTAAAAAATATATTATTAGTCAAATAAATTTAAAATTAT
>JANQAP020000048.1:5205249-5216820 GCA_026874005.2 Erythroxylum coriaceum | reverse complement strand
GTTGTATGAGCTAATTTAGTTCATTTGTTATTTCAAATATGCTTGAAAATTATTTTGAAGCATATGGGGGCAAAAAAGGAAACATTATAGAGAAACAAGAATTTAACTACATTAGCTGTGTTCAGACTATGATGTACATATAAAACTTAGTTTAGGAGATAGACTATCCGCTATATTGTTTTGGTGTTGTATTTATTTCAAATCCTAAAGCCTTAACCATGTTCAAGCTCGAATTCTATAATAACCCCTTTATTTGAGAAAATGTTAAGTGCTAGTGATGCTGGGCGAATTGGGCGTTTGGTGCTTCCTAAAAAGTGCGCCGAGGTGTGTATGATGAATCCAAAGTTGAGCTTTAATTTTGTTAATGTTTATCTTCAACTCCCATTTATATTGGCAAATATACTTGGACATTGGAGATATAAAGTTGTCTTACTTTTGTGGAAGATAATGGATATTATAGTCAATTGCACAAGTGAATGTTATTGTACAATAGCTGAATCCCATGAATTGATTACCACTTGCTTATTATGTTTTAAACAAATTTGAATTTCTGTAAACTATACTCATTTAAGAGTGGACTATGAAAGAACATATTATGTCAGGTGTGTCCTGATTTGTTTGTCAATTGACAAACGTTTGCTCCGAAATGTCTGTCCAAATTTCTAGAATGTACGTCTTCCTTTCTTCACCCATCAAGTGTGATACAAAGATCTGTAAACTCAGCTTTTCATAGTTTAATTTCTATTGAAATGATAGATTGTTTACATATTTAATATGTAAATTTGAAAAAATGGTACTTGAATTCTATAAATCCAAATGGTGGTTGTGGTTTTGAAAAATATTCTTTTGTTTAATTCAAATTCAAATGCAAATTGACTTGTAAAATCTCCTACATTGGAAAATTATTGTTTCCATGTTAGTCAGATCTCACTTCTATCAATAAGACAATAGAATATGATACTCTTTAAATTTGGCGACTCTATCCCTCTCTTGGTGGTTTTGCCATAATTTATTATTCTAATTGCTCTCTTATATATTATTCTCTATACTATAATGTGGCAGGCTTATTTCCCACCAATTTCACAGCCTGAAGGCTTACCACTTAAGGTCCAGGATTCTAAAGGCAAGGAATGGATTTTTCAATTCCGCTTCTGGCCAAATAATAACAGCAGAATGTATGTTCTGGAGGGAGTTACTCCTTGCATACAGAACATGAGATTGCAAGCAGGTGATATAGGTAAGATACAAATTGACTGGAAGAATTCTTAAGGAGTTTTGAATTTCTCAAGTTAAAAGTTATGTTATTTTAATGTTTATTTTGGCTCATGGCTCATCACCTATTTACGGTATTGTCAATAGTATGGCTTTTGTACTTGATAAAATATCTTACTGTGTTGATCAGTTTAGCCTTTGCCATTTTCTTCCTTTGATCTCACTCTTTGGATTTTATGTTTCTTTGGTTGCATTACTGATATTTGGTCTTGATCACCCAGTAACTTTTAGTAGATTGGAACCAGAAGGAAAATTGGTTATGGGATTCAGAAAGGCTTCAACTGCTCCATCATCTGACCAGGTTTACCTTGACTATTCTTTTGGCTTCCTTGGATTTCTTACTGTATATGCAACAGTAGAGTACAGTAGCCATCAGGCTGAAATCTGTTGTTCTTTCATTCTAAATATCATTTTGGTGCATCCTAATTCGTCCCCCAAGTTCTGCAATATATTTATCTGCCATTAGTGTAAAAATGTGGGATGTTCATTCGCAACATAAAGACTTGCCATGATTTTATTTGCACTTGAATAATCTTCAGTTAACAGTGCATATTCACAGAAAACTACCTTCATGTGGGGCATTTGTAATTTGACGCCAGGATAGTGTTGGAAAAGTAATCCAGTATGTCCACACTAATGTGATATTCAATGTTAATGCATGTTTTAATTACTTCTGCCACATTCTATGTCTTGTTTAACTCTGTATCTGGTTGTCTTAGTCATGCTGGTTAAATCAACAAATTGACTGTTAATATTTTCCTCTTTTCCAGGACAACGAAGCAAATAAGGCTGCTAATGGAGCTTCTGCTAATGGAGAAGTCAGTATATCGCAAAAATCAATAATCATGAAATCTCTTCATCAGTTTATCTATGTGTCATTCAAAAGAACTTAGTTTCATCAATTTCCCAGGCTGAATTACTAGAACATAATCATTGGTCCAAAGTTGACAAGTCTGGGTACATTGCAAAAGAAGTTCTTGAAGCTAAATCATGTATCAAAAAGAGGAAGAGCAGCACATTGGGTTCAAAGAGTAAGCGTTTTAGAATTGAGAATGAAGACATGATAGAGCTGAAGCTAACATGGGAAGAAGCACAGGGACTACTCCGCCCCCCTCTTGACCATGCTCCTAGTGTTGTGATGATAGAAGGTTTTGAGTTTGAGGAATACGAGGTTTGGTTATCTCCTATTGAAGTAACTTCTAATCCATGTTTACTCCTTAAGTCACCTAAGATTGTTCTCGTTAGTGTTACAAACTCATCTTTGGTTGTGTTAATTGCTGGCAATATTTGTTATATTTTGTTGGATGGGCTAGCTTTAGAGTTTAGATATTGCTTCATTTCCTATTTGATCCTCCATGATCAACTTCCTTTCGTAATACCCTACCCCCAGGGGAAGTCGAATCCCCGCTGCCTCCTTGATTATTTGGTTAGATCTCGCTATGGCAGTTACAGTAGGCATTTATTGCACCCAATTGATGTGATGATATAGATCAACCAGAAGAAGTATGTATGGAAGTATTTGTTTCAAGGAAGAATGCTAGAATTCCGCAGATAAAACGTATCTTAATGCCAGACAGTTGGATAGGGTGGCCCTTGGCTAATAACTGGCCTTGATGGACCTAATGAACTACTCATACTAGGTGCCTGTTTTGTACAGGTTTTCCGACGCTAAACTTGTGCCGCAAAGAAAGATATAAAAATCCACTTGATTTACCTCGTGCAATATTATTGGTTAGGACCTTGCTTTAGGATTGCAAAAGGGTTCCTCATATGACAATGAGATTAATGATTATGTCTACTTTGAGGGCTCCAAACTACCCTAGTTTTGATTGAGGAATTCTTGTCTTCATATGAAAATTTTATGTCATCATTTAGTTTTTGACAAAATTCTGGCTGAGAAAATTTGCTGGACATTTGAAAAAACTAATGTAATTGCTTTCTGTGTATGAGGAATTTGTTAGGACTGAAGAAAATTATGTAGTTGCTTTTTGTGTATGAGGAATTTGTTAGGATTGAAGAAAATTTATGTTCACATGAATCTTGGTTATTGTCATCTCGTTCAGTTCTTTCCTGAATTTTATTATGTCTTAGCTTAATTGTCCTTTCTAAAAGTTCCCTTTTCCTCATGGCTACTTCCCCTCTCAAGGAACAATTTTGACTGTGCTTACATGTGGTATAACAGGATGCACCAATATTTGGGAAGCCAACAGTTTTTGCCACTGATAATACGGGGTAAATTGCTAATTTTGAGAGCCTCCAGTTTGAGTTTAATAATTTTGCTAGTTATTGTTATAGTTCATGATGATTAGTCGTGCATTTATATTGTAAAACCTGATAGAGTTCACATCGCAGATCTTATGGACTTTAATGTAGTAGTTTTATCATTGCATTCTGTTCCTTAAAATGTTCAACAAAACTTTCTGCATTCAATCGCTTGACATTAAACCATAGATAAGTAGAGCAGTGACATATTTAAGAACAGTGTTATTAATGCTGTCATTTTTCTCCTTTTCTGGATTAGGATATCTGGTCCTTCTGGTGTCACGTTCTTTGCAATAACCGTTCAGAGGTCCATGGATATGTTTGTGCATTTGAAGTCAATTACACGTTTTAACTTCTGAGTTAGGAGTTTAAATTTTTCCATTCTTGGATCTTGTCTTGTATGTTTTGCCTATTGTAACAAGTTTTTCAGTTACATAATATGTTATAGGCAAGAAATCTTAATGTTGTGTGTTCTCTTGTCAGTCAAAAGGTTCAATGGGTTCAATGTGAAGATTGCTTAAAATGGCGTAAATTGCCTGTAAATGCTCTGCTTCCCTGCAAATGGACATGTGCCAGTAACTTCTGGGATTCAGAAAGGTAAAAGATTATCCGTTCTTGGTCAAGGTTAATTTCCCCTGTCTACATATACGTTAGGCTTGAGGTCTGATTGGTAGCCTTTGGACCTGCAATGCCCAGCACTAGATGGTATGCAATTCTGCTTTGCTTATTAAGACAGAAACTTATACATTTGAAGGTTAGGCTTTTAGTAGTGGAGCTTTCACCTCCAATGGTGCCATCCATACTTCTACCCTGTAGTGATAATCTTTAGATAGAGATCTGTTAGGAAATTTGGACCTTGTTATCCTTTCAGTTAGCAAAGGAGTTAAAGGATGGTGCACTTGGACTGACTGTTTCTTGTTAGCCTGTTAAGTATGGTTTATGTCTTAAATGTAAGTTCTAAAATGAGCCTATATTCATCCCTTTCCTTTGTAAAGCTGCAGCCAAATAGATAGATACTTTTCACATTTCCATTCTTAACTTGAGTTGTGATCTCTGGGCTTTATATAACATCTTAAGTTACCTTCTACCAGATCATCTTGTTCGGCAGCTCAAGAATTGACGACAGAACAACTTGAAGATCTTCGACCATCGTGTAATCAAGGTATAAATTGCTTGAGACAAATATTGATCATCATATTGCCATATCCAGAGTTTAATAAAACATACTCATGGGAAGTGGATAAGCATGTCCTTGAGCGTGGTACTAACTAGTATCCTATTCGCCTTCTGCTCTTTTACTATTCTTCCTGCATATACTGATGACTCTGAAATGACGTCTCTTGTTCAAATGATGATTCTTACGTGCCTCCCACAAACTGCTGAATTCACTATTTGTTTTGTTGGTGCAAATCACTAGCTTCTTCCAAGAAATTGAAAGCTGCTAAGCAGGAGACGGATAACATTGAAGCTTTGGAGGGCCTTGATACCCTTGCCAACCTAGCAATTTTAGGAGAGGGTGAGGCAGTCCCACCTTCGTCTCAGGCCACCACAAAGCACCCTAGGCATAGGCCTGGCTGCTCCTGCATTGTGTGTATTCAGCCTCCTAGTGGAAAAGGCCCCAAGCATAAGCAGACATGTACTTGTAACGTCTGCTTAACAGTGAAGCGTCGTTTTAAAACTCTAATGATGAAACGTGAGAAGAAGCAATCAGAGAAAGACGTGGAAACTACAAGGAAACAACCGCAGCAATCACCTTTGTCCGAGAAATTGCTTGATGATGACCCCTCACCCTCTTGTGGCACTCAAAATAGCAGCCCAAACCAGAAAAAGTTGGTCAGTGAAGGCTCTGATGATGATCCTAACAGAATTAAAACCTCCACAACACCTTTCAAAGGTCAAATTGACCTAAACATCCAGCCAGAGAGAGAGGAAGAGTTATCACCTGGTTCAGATTCTGGAAACATCATGATGCGGATGCTTCAAGATGCGACTGATAGGTACTCGAGGCAGCAGAGGCTGTCCAGCACTGATGATAGTAACTCAGCTGGGAATCAGATGCTGGTGGATGGAAGCATAGACGAAAACATCTGTGACAATGGTACACCTCGCAATAATCACCAAGGTGCTGACAAGGATCATCATGCAGCTTCTTCCATGAAAGCATCTACATCTGCTCCGGCCACTGGGTAGGGGTGTGCTCTATCATCCAATGCACATTGGACAATTATCCAGCAAAGTTAAGTATTCAAGTGATATGAGTACACTTCCTTTGTTCCTTTTTGGTATCTGTATATAGAAAGTAGAGTGGAAGGTGGTGGACAACATGGTCAATAGACCAGTAGTGTTGTTGGATTGTATCCTCTAATATGATTCTCTTTAGGTAAAGATAATGGAAGCATATGCGATTTAGATGAAAATAGTATAATGATCATTGAATCATATAGGATGGTTGGTTGAAGCTATGTACTTTCTATTAAGGAGCTCATTGCTGCCACATGAAGTAAATTGGAAAATGTAGTTTTGTGCCCGTATTTCAGGGAAATTGCTTAGTCTAGTTTTTGGATTTTCTAGATGTCACTGCTTCCATGGTCTCTTGTTTTAGATTTCAAATTGATGCAGTTGAATTTCTTGTAGAAGCAGTAAAACTCTGTTTTGAGTTAATACTAAGGTAGTTCATATTTTCCAAACTCTGCGACTCAGTGGGATTTTTAATGAGTATTGATGATGATGACGACTAAGGTAGTTTATATTATATCAGATTAAAAAGCAATGAATATCAATATTAATTTCGGATTTACTCTAGACATGAAAATTTGCAAGCATGTGTGGTTTCATTTGGTATGGACACTTTAAAATAAAACAACATTTTGATTGATTGTAACTTTTGAGATTATAAGGCAACATAAACTGATTATAATAGTTAAAAAAGAGAGAAAAGAATACAAAGATTCCTTCCTAAGGATTGATTCCGAAAGATACTGAGTGTAATACAATCGCTCGTATGACATTTATACGCAAGACAAATGAAGATTTAGTTTCATATCTTTCCAAGTATAGGTTAGGAGGCAATGTGGTGGTTAGTGGGAGAAAATGCAGGGAAGACAAAGTCAACCAAACAAATCTGTTACTGGCAGGCAACCAAAAAGGGTAAACCGCTTATTAATTATATCTTCTTCAATCAATGTCTCTAAACGGCCATTGTTTTTAGTATAGTTTGGTTGGCGCTAATGCCTACAATCTCAAGCCTCGAATGTCAAGTCCAAGAATAAGAACATTTTGTTGGTCAGGTGTTTTGCCTTTGTGACCTCTTCTCTCTTCCTCCTCATGTGCTTACAGGTGATGACGAGGAAGATGATCAACCAAACCCATCAAAAACTTTGGACATACTAGTTAATAAACAAAAAGATTTTAATTTGCGTCTGTACACTTAATATTCGATCATCACCAAGTTCATCAATTTGTCAATTACTGATATATCAATACTTCTATACACATTCTAGGCAAGATGAATGATTTACTCTCCAGCTCGTTCAAGAGGCACAGTGACCTCCGGCAACAGGCACAGTTTGATGATGTGGAGGCCGGAAGGGAGACTATGAATCTGGATAAGTTCTTTGAAGATGTTGAGAACGTTAAGGAAGATATGAAAACTGTTGAGAGGCTGTACAAGAGTTTACAAGAAGCCAATGAAGAGAGCAAAACTGTCCATAATGCCAAGACCATGAAGGATCTCCGAGCTCGAATGGATTCAGATGTTCAACAAGTCCTGAAACGTGTCAAACTCATCAAGGGAAAGCTTGAAGCATTAGAAAAATCGAATGCAATGTGCCGGAATGTACCAGGTTGTGGTCCAGGCTCGTCTGCTGATCGAACCAGGACCTCCGTGGTTGGTGGGTTGGGAAAGAAGCTTAAGGATCTCATGGATGACTTTCAGAACTTGAGAGCTAAAATGAATGCAGAATACAAGGAAACTGTGGAGCGCAGGTATTTTACAATCACAGGTGAGAAGGCAAGTGAGGATACTATTGAAACGTTGATATCAAGCGGTGAAAGTGAAAGTTTCCTGCAAAAGGCAATTCAGCAACAGGGGAGAGGTCAGATCCTGGACACCATATCAGAAATTCAAGAAAGGCATGATGCTGTGAAGGAGATAGAGAAGAGCTTACTTGAGCTTCACCAGGTGTTCTTGGATATGGCTGCTCTTGTCGAAGCTCAGGGACATCAACTGAATGACATTGAGAGTCACGTCGCACATGCTAGCTCTTTCGTGCGGCGAGGAACTGAGAATCTTCAAGAAGCCAGGGAATATCAGAAGAGTTCTAGGAAATGGACATGCATTGCCATTATTGCTGGTTGTGCCCTTGTTGTCCTGCTCATTCTACCTCTCTTACCAACAATTTTGGCTCACTTGTAGGAAGGAAGGATTTGAACATTTCTTTTTAACCCTAGAAACATGTATCTGTTTCTTCTTCCGAAGAATCAAAAGTAAAAAATATAGTTGATAGATTGAAAATCAACTTTATAAAATCAACATCTTTTAAGATAATGTCTATGGCTGGAGAAAGGCCCACTAAAAATGGAATTTTAGAAAGGTTTTTCTCTTTCAGCACCCAAATTGGTGTAACCTGACAAACTAAATCCCTTGTAAAGCAAGTTGGAATACAACCATCGAGTAACAATGAAAAAGACTCATACATTGGTTGAACTGAAAAATTGAGATTCTACATCCAGTCAGTGTCACCGGAGTAAGGCAAATTAGTGTTAAATAAGGCTGTCAACGGAGCAAGGCAAATGCTGAAAACCATTGTCTATTGCAGCCTAATACAATTTTAATGCTTGCTAATCTTGAAATGTAATGTCCACAATATCTAGCCTAAAATCATATTTAGGCGTACTCAGAAACTCTTTATAAGGCACTTACCAAAAGTTAATTCCAGCTCTGGATTTACACATCCATACATACAATCAACTTATATAAAGAACTAAAATTTAGAACAAGAAGATCGTTTAACAAGCCTTTTACTCGCAATACAGGGTAGATGATAATCGTTCAACGATCAGCACAATATGCCATGCCATTCTCCAGCTTGAAAAGCTGCCACTACAAAATCAGAATCCATACCCATCCATGAGAAAACCAGGCCAGCAAGCATTGCCTATTTTACAAATTTATACATGGACCAATCAAACACCAGCAGCATTAGGCAAGGCGGCCATAAAAGAATTGTATGATGTCTCCAAATCAAAGCCAAGTTGTCGAACCTGCTGAGCTGTCAACTCATCCGCAGCTGCCATCGTAGACAGCTTTGAGATCCACTCTTTCATCTTTGTCTTCCCCTCAAACTCTGGGGGCAAAATGCTCAACTTACCAAGTGAAGCTGAAACGTCCAAGAGCAAAGGGTACACTTCATCCACTGCCTTCATATTCAATTTCAAGGAATCCATTGCTGTAATAAAGTTCTGAACAGATTCTGCCACTGTGGCAGCTGAGGCTGAGGCTGCTGCAGCAGCCTGGTGCTCTGTAGTTGCAGGCACCCCAGAGGTCACAAGTCGGTATATGGCAGCTGGACACTCCATTTTGTAGGTGTCTGCAAAATGCTCGATACTAGGGCCGGTTTCTTTCAAAGTTGAACCTAAAGTTTTAAAATGGGCAATGAGCTTCTGACATTCAATATCATACTCAGATGAAGATAAAATGTCACGAACATAGGCTTTTTCAAGCTTTTCAGTGGCTTTGATAATGGCATAGAGCTCAGCAAAGTTTTCATACATTTCTCTCTCGCGCTTGTCGTTCCATAGCTTGACCTCCATTGGGATATACAGCATAAACAAGTAAAATATACACCTTGGGTGTTTAGATAAATGCAGGTATGTGCGGAGGATTGGAGAAGGGAACGGGTCACGCGCAAAGAGCATTAACCTTCTTCACTGAACCACAGAACGTACAAGTACAAGCAAACGAAAAACTTTTAGAAATACAGTTTCATTAGGTGCCAATCGACCAATATAAAACGTTAAGATACAAGAACAAATAATAGCGAACTAAAAGACTAATAAATCACAAAGGCCACTGTTGTTCAAAACACAAGAAAAAAAATAAAGAAGAAAAGGGCATGGCATGTCCTTCAGTTGCTAAGATATCAAGATGCATTGTTTGAAAATATGGAGTATGCCAAAGACCAAATAGCTTGCTTAGCAATCAGTAAGAAACACAACCCAGAGAAAAACAGAGGAACAAGTAAACAAAAGTAAATTCAACGACAAAACTCAAGCCCGAGAATCAAGTCATTCGCTTTCATAGACCCAGATATGAATTAACTAAAAAGGAACAAACCTTTTACCTTTCCCGGATTCAACGGGATCATAAAAACAGCGAGCAAAAGCAGCAAGCAACAAGCAGCAAAATAAAGATTGGAACTTTACCTCAGATCATGTTAGAAACCGAGAATCCCCAATCTAAAAAACACAAAAGCCCGTATTGGAAACAACGTAAACTACAGCCATATAACAAATATATTGGAGATAGAGAATTACAGGTTACAAGAGACTGGGGCTTTGTAAACCGTGAAGGCTCTTATTTGCTTTCTTCAGTTCCAGAGCTGATTTGAATAATTCGTTGAAACGTTGGAGAGAGAGAGTGGGTTGCGTGTGGCCTCGCCTGCTCTGTGTTAGTATTACATTGCTTACGGCATCTACGTGTAGTAGTTGGGCTCAGCTCAACACATAACTCACTCACTCTCTCTCTCTCTCTCTCTCTAGTAATTAGTGACGCTGCATTGCGTTTCATGGGCTCGCATGCTTCTTTTCCCTCAATCATTCCTCCCCATTTTCCACCGACACCATCATTCTCACTAATTCTTGTTTTTCCCAAAGGAAAAATTATTCTTAACTTGATCGATCAATGACAAAGAATGTAGTAACTATCTTAAAATGCTAAAGGCAGTTCTTCTTCTTCTTCTTCTTCTTCTCTTGATCTGTGCAAATTTATATGAATGTGTATTATAGGAGTAGTTATTTGAACTTATTTCACTTTACAAGACATAATTCTTTATCTAGATTATAGCACGAAGCCTGTTTAGACTTGACGAGTTCAATGTAAGTTAAGCCTCAAATTGTATGATAAAACTTTGAAGTTAAGTTTTGCATAATTGTACACATGCACTCTCAACAGTGTAAGGAATGATTTGGTCCAAGAGATTCTTACAGCACCAAATAAAGTTGCAATAGTGTTTCCGCCAACTCAACCACTATTACTTTTGTAGAAGATCTCAAATCCTATTACATACCTATGATATGATTTCAGATCTTTACAAAAGTAACAGTCGTTGAGTTGGTCATATTTGGTCATGTCAAACATTTAAGTTTATATAAATTTTGCGAACACTTTAAAGTTATGTTGAGAACATGGGACACGATCCGATTTTGACCATAGCAGAATGATTATAATATTATTGTTGATTTATGCCCTATAACAGAACATTTTGGTTGTAATTTAGTGACAATTATTTAAAGACATTTTTTATTTTGTACATATTTGGATGTACATGATAGACAATTATACATTACAAATGAAATTATAATTATGAGATTCATATTTCATTTATGTATTATCTCTAAATTATTTATAGTCATTATTTTATTAAGACTGAACATTAATATAATATAAAAATGCTAGTGCATATTATGTTTTTCTTTATGAATGAAGTGAATGATCTCATAAGCTAAAATATAGAGATGCTTAAACAAACGTGTGAGTGCGTGTTAGAAAATAAGTTCACTTAACTGACCCGAGATGAAAATTCTATTTGGAATATTACTTGTATATCTATGAAAATTCTCATTGTAATGATTGTATAATTGATCCTTTAACTTGAAGTCTCCAAAGTTATTTTGTACATGTATTGTTATTTTTTGATACTATTTATGATCTACTTTAATCATAAGTCGTTTAGTTAGTAGTCATTAAATGTATTATGAACTATATTAAAGCAGTTAAGTAATCAAGATAGGATTTATCATACTAAAGTTAATAAAACT
>JANQAP020000048.1:5142980-5172517 GCA_026874005.2 Erythroxylum coriaceum | reverse complement strand
AAGTTGAATATGCTATAGAGAGTGCATGAATTTTGTTTAATGTAAAGTAGCCTACTTATATTATTAGGTTCATGAATGTGAGGTGATGTTGTTATTGTTAAAGGAACTTAGGTCTGATAAAATTGAAATGTGAAAGCGATTGTATATAATAAATGCAAGTGAATGATTGTATATGACGTGAAAATTGATCTGTAGTAAAATTTGCGCGACTTAAGAAAAACAGAAGAATTAAGTGGATCAACGCTGAAGAGATATAGAATAGCAAGTGGAAGATAAAAGTGTTTTGAGAGTATCGTATCGCCTTGACGAGCTGTGTTGTAGTTCGGTAAAAAGGGTAGTGAAATTGCGAGAAACCTGAGATATATTGAGAACTAGTTAAAATAGTAGAGCATTAGAATAAGCAATACATCGAGTGATTCCGTTGGATATAGTCATTTGGAAGAAATCATTTGAGTTAAGAAGCTACTTGGGAGACTGAGGAAAACATAAGACAGCATTACCCCATTTGTTTGATCACTCAGGTAAGAATTTTGAGGACTAAATTCTTTAAAGGGGGAGAATTGCTGGACCCCAAACTTTTCTTGGAAGTTAGAATTATTAAATGAGAATTTGTTGGCGTTTAGTCATGAATAAAATTCAGAATTCTTGAATTAGAAATTTATGGAGTTTATTTATGAATATTTTTAATTACATATGGCTGCATGGATTAAATGGAATTGTTAGAATTAGGATAAGAAATTAGAAGGTATTAGAGTAAATATAGAAGGGTAAGTTTGGAAGATTAGAGTTTGTTTTAGGTTAATAACAGAAGAAGCAAATGAAGGGTGTGTGAGTGAAGAAAGAAAGAGACGTGTTCGTGAGGTTAAGAAAGAAAGAAAAAAAGAACCTAAAAGAGAAAGAGGAAGAGAGTCGTGTAACAACAAGAGAAAAGGGAGAGACATGTTTGAGAGGCTAGGACAAAAAGAGAGTCATGTAAAATAAGAAAGAAAGAGAGAAGAAAAATGTAGGAAGAAGTAGAAGAAGATAAGTAGAAACTGAATCAGAAAAGAAGAAGAAGGAAAGAAAGATAAAGGAAATAAGAAGTGGAAGAAGAAGGTTCAGCTGAGTTTTAGGCAACCCTTTATCTATTCTTCTTATTTTGGTAGAAGAAGAAACTAGTGATAATAAGTATATGTGCTGAAAATGAATGGAGAAAGGAGAGAAGAAATCTATTTTGATTTTCATGGATTTTCTACTAGATATTAGTTAGTTCAGCTTAGTTAAATCAAGGGTAGATTAAGTCTAAGCTTATTTTTGGATAATAGAGCTTTAGGGAAGTTCTATTCGTATATGTTGTTTTGAATGAAAAAACATGTTTGTTTGAAGGGAACCAAGAAAGTCGAAGGCAAGAACAAGAGGAAAGACAAACTTGATCTTGGAGTTACAAGTAAATAGGTGGGTAATATATTTATAGTTTTTGTGATGATGGGCTGTATTATTTGATTTTGTGTGTATAAATTCTTATCTTGAACCATTGTAAATGTGGGAAAAATGTTCTGTGAATTTAATATCATGTTTGCTTTGCAAAAATTCTGCTGCTTTGATATTAATGAAAAACATAAAATTTAAGAAGCATGAAAAGTATGATTATGATATGAAATATGTAAGCATCGAAAATTTGCTTATGTGGGCAAGAGAGATACCATTTTGTTAGTCACGTGTACGTTGACCTAAAGCCTTCTCTTGGCTACCCCTTTGTGGCACATGAACTTCAAAAAATGACTCATTCTGTTCATGGTGTAAACTTCGGTTTCGCTATTCTATTTTTTGGGATTCTCTCGAGTTATATTGTTGTGTACTTTATTGTGATTTGTTAAGCATAATTTATAACTGAATGCTTTGTTTGATAATTGTAAAATATATGATATGGATTATGTGACTGCAATTTAAATTAAGTGTTCTGTGAACTGGATTGGTATATATAAATATGCTTGGTTGTGTCTGTTTGTAGCTCATCACCGATGGCTATAAACGTATTAGCCACTAAGCTTCGCAGCTGTTTGTTCAAGGTTACACACTCTAAGTTTTACTATTTATAACCTCAGTAAATTTCGAAAGCGCACGGCTCGTTTGCGTAGTACCTAAGGTATCGATCCCACGACGAAGAGAACTAGTCCTAAAATCTAACGGCAACTAAGTTTGCAAAACCTAATTTAACAACTACTGCAGAAATTAAAATTAATCAAGAATCAAATATAAGAATTTAAATTACCAAAAGAACAAACAGAAGCAAACTCACACAACTAATCCGAAATTCAACCTAAAAATGATCAATTGAGAGAAAGGGAGAATCTATTCGAAATTAAAGAAAATCTACCTAATTATGAAATTTTCGATTTAATGGGCCTAGACGATCTTATAGTGAATTACTCTCTCTCGAGTTATAATTCTTAACCCTAATTAATAATCCCTAATTCAAATTATGGAAATTGCGATCTCTCGATCCGTAATTTGTCCAAAACCTAAATTAGTTCCTAGACATCTATTAACCTACCGGGAATCTATGCTTGATCTCTTGTTAGACGACTCTACTAGTTTGATTCAATTCTCTACCTATCGATTTACCTAACTCTCGTTAACCTAAATCGATGATTTTTGCGTGCTTACCCTCTCAGTTTATTGCTCAGTTATGAAGAATCGAATTGAATCACAATAAATCGAAATAAAACACATTCAAATCAATTTTATTAATCTCAAGAATAAATAAACCCGAAGGTGAGTTTAGACAGAAAAATCACCACTCAACGACAAATAATTCTCATCAATCTCAAATCGCATACATCAATGAAATCAAAATAAAAAATAGAAAATACTGTTGGAATGAATCTCAGAGTTGCGACTGCAGGAAACCACTTGTTCCGAAAAGTACGTCGCGTCAAGCGTGTCTCCGTGCCTCTCTTCCTTTGTCTCCTTCCTCAATCTATTGATCTCTAACTAGGTTTTCTATTGGATGTTTGACAAGTCTCTCTGTTTTTGCAACTCTTTTGGCATGACTCTTTTCACTCTCTAATCTCCCTTGGCGACTGTCACATCATGTTCTATTTATTCTATGGAGGCCTTAGGTCAAACTCCGGGTCGAAACGGTCCGAAAATCACTCAAATTTTGAGTTTTTGTGTCAGCCCGACGCAGGGCACAATCGTGGCCCTACCTTCCACGATCGTGGCTGGCACTTTTTTCTTTCTGTCACGATTGTGGCCTGAAGTGCACGATTGTGGCCTGACTTGACTTTCTCTGTCACGATCATGGCTCCTGGTGCACGATTGTGGCCTGGCTGCCTCTGACTCTTCCTTTTCTATCACGATCGTGGCCACTGTGCACGATCGTGGCTTGTGTCTTTTAGCCCGAAACTCTTTAGATCTTCACCGTTCTTCCCTGTTTACCCTGCAAAACTAGCATGCACATCAAGTTACCCTAAATGCATACTCAACACTCAATTTAACACAAAATGCATAACAAACTAAACCATAAAATATCATACAAAACATTACTATCAACATCCGCACACTTAAACGTTTGCTTGTCCTCAAGCAAATAAAACAACAACACACAAAACACAAAACACACAATGCAATAATGAGACAATGGCTTCGATCTTCATGAAATTAATTTAATCTTGAACACAATCAATCGGTTGTGTCAAATCATTAACGTGCAAAACATGTGTCTAGGAGTTTTGAACTAAATATACAACTAACTAAAGACCAAGTGTTAACCTATTTACCCTTTTCAATTGTGCACACACATTAATAATTTTTCGATCCCTCAGGCTCGGTAACTGTTCCTAGGTATAGTTCCATGAAACTTCAAGCCTAATACAAGTCTGGTAGGTTTTTATTTAAACAAAAAATTTTCTCTTTTTTTTTGGGACTTAGCCTTTTACTCGGAGGAAAACATTTGTGATGAATGTCGATCCGATTACTCGACTAAGTCAATTGTTAACAGCTTGGTTGAAACGTCATTATAGCCTTTTTACGTGAAGGCACACATTTGTGATGCATGTTGATCTGGTTACTCAACTATATCACGTTTTTAACTGGCTACTAGCTCTATTCATAACTCGAAGGTCAACGGAATAGTGATTATTGAATTAAACACTTTTTTTGTTGCTTTTAGCTATTCATTTTCATGAAAAATACTAGTTAAGCTATTTAACCTAAAATACCTCAAATTATGAATGAATGTGACAATCTATAGGGTGCTAAATTTACACTAAGTCCTAATTAAGTTGTATATTTATCCCAAAGGCCCCCTAATTCACTAATTTCGCAGGCTAGTGATTGTTCACAACCTAATTGACTATGTCCAAAATAAAAAAAATCACTCAATCTAAGCTATTGACACATTCACACACTTTACACAATATAACCTACTACTATCATACAGTATGCAAAATTCATATTCAAAAAAAAAAACACAGAATCCCTCCCCACATTGAATAATACATTGTCCTCAATGTAAGAAAAGAGCACACATCCGGGGGAAATAAGCACAACATGCGAAAAAAATAAGAAGAAAATAGTAACACAAAATGAAACGAAAAGGGTTAGAACACGAAAACGTTTATGGTGAAAAAGGTGGTGATGGCTATAGTGTTGAGACCAAATCAGCTTGACATCGAAAATATTTCCCTATCGTATAAGTGAGTCAAGATAACAAAAGAATTAGTAGTCCAAACCGTTCCAAATCATTCATGACTTATTTAAGAATTTAAAACAAACCTAGCTACACAACAATTTAAACCTACTACTAAACGTGCTAATTTATGGACATTAGCTTGACCTTCATCCTTTAAAACTCAGCCAGGATCAATTATGAGTGGCTTACTTCCACTCTTTTCGTTCAACATCAATTTTTTAGCCCGTGAGTAAGCTACAATTTGCAAGATGATCAAAAGGACAATATTGATAAAATTATGAAAACTAATTATTTTCAGTAATTTGTTTTTCACTAACAAACTGTCAATAAAATAGGGAATAACAAAACTCCCTGAATCTTCCATTGAATTTAACAATTTGTCCTGTACGAAGGTGAATTGCTCTCCTTCATCCTTCATCACCTTCGTCTCCTTTATTTCTTTTGCTTTATGAATAGAGACCTTTATCGCTTCTTCAAACTCGATATCTATTGTCGTCTATTCATCATCCTCTTTTTTATCATAAGATTCGAATACCTCAATTATCCTGAATGAGCTACTAACCTTCGGATTCTTAAATACATCATTCATATGGAATGTCTCTTCATTATGATTAATCCAAAGGATAGGGTTCTTTGCATGGACATTTACCCAAGAATTTTCAATTTTCACATGTGGTATATCCAGGATTGGTGGATAATAGAAAGGGTTGGAATTCTTTTCCTCGTACACTTCCATCATCTTTTGGTTGCCAACGAATTGGGGTTCAGCATGGTCTTCCTTTGGTTCTTCTAGCTCTACCCCATTCCTAAGTGTGATAGCCTCATATTACTCTAGTTGTTGTAATTCTATTTTTCTCAAAAAGTCTTCCACACTTTTCTTACAAAATTCACAGGAAAGCTACCTTACTTGAATCTCCAAGTTATGAATCGAAGCGGCATAATTTTCTGTCACTTGATCAATTTGCTCTTCTAGTCTCTGCTGTCCTTCTTCCATGTCTGTGAGCTTATCCAAGATCTTGTCCAATTTAGAATCCCATGAATTGGATTCGTCATGTTGAAATTCAAAAAGATCTTGGTGTCCCATGTGAGTACTTGCATTATTGGACCAATAGAAATCTGGGTGGTTTTGCCACCCTAAAGTGGATATGGTCCAATAAGGGTAGTTATTTCTCTAACCATACTACGACTTATTGTAATTCTCAAACTTTCCTTACTCCCTATAATATCTATCTTCCATCATTGTTCAACATTCAACTCTTCAGATATCCCATTCTAAGATGTCTCGATGTGTTTTTACTTTATGCCTCAATTTTTTTTAATAATAAAAACAAAAGTTAGTAGAAAAGCCTTAGACTAAAGAACTAAATTGCCTTCTCCGGTAGTGGCGCTAAAAACTTGTTCGCTCAAGGTTACACGCTCTAAGTTTTACTATTTATAACCTTGGTAAATTCTATAAGCGCACGAGTCGTTCGCATAGTACGTAAGGTGTCGATCTCACGAGGAAGGGAACTAGTCCTAAAATCTAACAGCAGTTAAGTTTACAAAACCTAATTTAGCAACTACTACAGAAATTAAAATTAATCAAGAATCAAATATAAGAATTTAAATCACCAAAAGAAAAAACAGAAGCAAACTCACACAAATAATCCGAAATTCAACCTAGAAGTGACCAATTGAGATAAAGGGGGAATCTATTCGAAATTAAAGAAAATCTACTCAATTATGAAATTTCCAATTTAATGGGCCTAGACGATCCTAGGGTGAATTACTCTCTCTCGAGTTAAATTCTTAACCCTAATTAATAATCCCTAATTCAAATTACGAAAATTACGATCTCTCGATCTGCAATTTGTCTAAAACCTAAATTAGTTCTAACTTTGTTTATTAAACTACCGGGAATCTATGCTTGATCTCTCGTTACACGACTCTACCAGTTTGATTCAATTCTCTACCTATCGATTTACCTAACTCTCGTTAACTTAAATCGATGATTTTCACTAGCTCACCCTCTCAGTTTATTGCCCAATTATGAAGAATTGAATTGAATCACGATAAATCGAAATAAAACATAATCAAATCAATTTTGTTAATCTCAAGAATAAATAAACCCGAGGGTCAGTTTAGACAGAAAAATCAACACTCAACAATAAATAATTCTAATCAATCTCAAATCCTATACATCAATGAAATCGGAATAAAAACTAGAAAATACTGTTGGAATGGATCTCGAAGTCACGATCGCAGGAAACCACCTATTATGGGAAGTACGTCGCGTCAAGCGTGTCTCCGTGCCTCTCTTCCTTCGTGTCTTTCCTCGATCGATTGATCTCTAACTAGGTTTTCTCTCAAATTTTCGACAAAGACTCTCTCTTTTTGCAGCTCTTTTGGCACGACTCTCTTCGCTCTCTAATCTCCCTTGGCGGCTGTCACATCATATTCTATTTATTCTATGGAGGCCCTAGGTCAAACTCGGGATCGAAACGGTCCAAAAAATCACTCAAAATTTGAGTTTTCGTGTCAGCCCGATGTAGGGCACAACCGTGGCCGGCACTTTTTTCTTTCTTTCACGATCGTGGCCTGACTTGATGCTCTCTATCCAGATTGTGGCCTGGCTGCCTCTGACTCTTCCTCTTCTGTCACAATCGTGGCCACTATGCATGATCGTAGCCTGTCTTTTAACCCGAAACTCTTCAGATCTTCACCGTTCTTCCCTGTTTACTCTACAACACTAGCACACATATCAAGGTAGCTCAAAAATATAGAATTTAAGCTCAAAGATTTAAACTAACCCATAAAAACACTTAAACACAAAAATTAATCTAATTAAACCCTAAATGCATACTCAACACTCAATTTAATACAAAATGCATAACAAATTAAACCCTAAAACATCATACAAAACACTACTATCAGCAACTCACCCTATCATTTTTCACTTCTCAGGTGCAAGAATCAACAGATTAATAGTGAACCTTGCAAAAACTTCGGCAAATCTCCAAGAAATGTTTCATTTGTAACTAAGTTAATTTGAATCATTTTTGGTAGCTTTATAAGCATGTTAGGCATGAGCATCCATGTTGTATTTTTTTATTATGCTGCTGATATGGCTTTTGTTTGAAATTGGAGCAATGTACATACTCTGTTTTATTGAGAAATGAATGAAAGTAAGAGTTAGAAGAAATATTCGTCTGTTCATGTCCGAATTCCTCTTTTGTTAAATTGCTATATATTTTTTTGGTTGGGAATGAAATTAGTAGATGTTGAAGACTTTTGAATAGATTTTTCTAAAGTAATTGTTTTTAGTGGGAGTCTTATATGGATGAATTCCATTTGTTGGATTTGGGTCTTTTTTTTGTAAGAATGTATATTGACAAATGAGAGAAAAAGGGGATGAAAATGTGTTCTGAATCTTCAATGAATAAAATGTAATGATCTAGGCATAATTAGACAAAATTGTCTTCATGAAGTTGTAGCTCTTTCTGTTAGCTTTCTAACGACGTAAAGTTTATAATTTTTGGACTTCGTGATTGAAAGTTATGAATATTAGAAGTGGGTGTGCAAAAGCTTCACTGTTCATCGAATTGCACGATCGTGCTTATTGTTGGAAGCTCGCAATCGTGCACAAGCACGACCGCAACTCCTGGATATCACGCCCATGCATTTTGCATGCACGGCCGTGAGAACAATGCATAGCCATGACATTCTCATACATTTTTTCTTTTTTTATTTGTTTGTTTGTTTATTTGTTTTTACTCCTACCAAGAATTTAATTCTTTTTATTTTGATGTTAGTTATATATATATACTTTTGTTTTAAAAAGTCCCCTAATTTTGGCACCTTATCATCGAGAAATAAGAACCGAGACCCGGGGCCAGCGTTCTGACTTAACCATAGCTTCCCATCCCTCCTTTTCCTTATGGTATGCATTCTTAGGAGTTTCTGAGCTTCTCCCATATCCTTCATTTCAAAATGTTCACATAGGGCATTCTTCACTTCCATTATTCTGCTGAGGTTCTTTCCAATGATGACTAAGTTATCTACATACACTAGTATGTAGACAACCTCTATTTCTCCTAAGTCCTTGTAGTATAGGCAATAGTTGTAAGCACTCCTAGTAAGCTTTATGTCAGTTGCTACTTCATAGAGCTTCTTGTTCCACTGTTTAGGTTCTTACTTCAGCCCATATAGGGACTTCTAAAAGAAACAGACATGACCAGGCTTTTCTTTATCTACAAAACTGACAGGTTATTTCATGTAGATAGTTTCCTCAAGCTTTCCATATAGGAAGGCTGTCTTTACATCCATTTGATGGATCTCCCAATCATAGATTGCTACTACATTAGGATGAGTCTAATACTCTTGAACTTGACTATTGGTGAGAAAATTTCCTTGTAGTCAACTCCTTCCTTCTGCCTGTATCCCTTAGCTACTAACCTAGCCTTGTATATTCTAGGTTTTGCCTCTGTAACTCCCTCTTTTAGCTTGAACAACCATATGTTTTTAGTCAGCTTTGGTTTAAGACATTTAGGCACTAGAACCTAGGTCTTATTCTTCATTAGGGAGGAGTATTCACTCTTGCTAGCCAACTTCCACTTTTTACCATCAATTCTGCTCATTGTTTCTTTATAGGTTTCAGGTGCCCTGGAAGTTATAGACTCTGTAACTAGAAAAGCATATTCTACTAGGTTAGAATCATAGTACCTCCTGTTAGATATTATTTGTCTTAGTTGTCTGTCTCTTGTGAGCTGATAGTCTTGTAGAGCTTCAGGTGAACTTTCTGTAGCTATCTGAGGGATTCTATCCTCACTTACATCTTCTGATTCTTCAGTCCTTTGTTCATAATGAGCAGGGCCTTCCATAGGCTCCTTGTCATGATTTTATGTACTACCTTCTTCTGCTTCTGTTTCTGGTTGCACATAGAAGGGGACTGAAGAGCTTGAAGATCCAAGTTGTTTCTAGACTTCCTCTTGTAGATTAGAATCTGAATTGTTCCTACATAACAAAGGAAATTCATTTTCCCTAAATATAACATCTCTACTAATCAGAGTCTTAAAACCTCCCTGTTGAAGCAGTAGGATTTTACATCCTTTAACCCCATCTAGATAACCTAGGAAGACTCCTTTAGTTGCTCTAGGTTCCAGTTTTCCTTCCTTTTGGTGTGCATAAGTTGTATAGCTGAAGGTCCTTAGGTGAGCAAGGATAGGCTTCTTCCCATTCGAGATTTCCTGTGAAATCCCATATCGGTTGGAGAGGAGAACGAAGTACGTCTTATAAGGGTATGGGTATCTCTCCCTCAAAGACGTGTTTTCCCGAGTGAGTCTGCGGGAAGAGCAAAACCTTGAGGGCTTGGTTGGGCGAAGGCCCAAAACGGACAATATATGTGAGCGGAGTAGTCCGGGCTGTTATAAATGGTATCAGAGCCAGTATCCGGGCCGATGTGCCAGCAAGGAAGTTGGGCCTCCAAGGAGGTCAATCCAGGCCTGTGTGTTAGAAAGGACGCTGGGGCTCCAAGTAGGGTGGATCCAGGCCTGTGGGCTAGCGAGGATACTGGGCCTCTAAGGGGGTGGAATGTTAGATTCCCATATCGATTGGAGAGGAGAACGAAGTAGGCTTTATAAGGCTATAGATACCTCTCCCTCATAGACGCATTTTCCTGAGAAAGTGTGCAAGAAGAGCAAAACTATGAGGGCTTGGCTGGGCTAAGGCCTAAAGTAGACAATATCTGTGAGCACGGTGGTCCGGGCTGTTACAAATGGTATCAGAGCCAATACCCAGATCGGTATGCCAGCAAGGACGCTGGTCCTCTAAGGAGGGTGGATCCAAGCCTATGGACTAGTAAGGACGTTGGGCCTCCAAGAGGGTGGATCCAGGCCTGAGTGCTAGCAAGGACGCTGGGCCTCTAAGGGGATGGATCCAAGCCTGTGGGCTAGTAAGGACAGGGGGCCTCTAAGGAGGTGGAATGTGAAATCCCATATCGGTTAGAGAGGATAACGAAGTGCATTTTCCTGAGGGAGTGTGCGGAAAGAGCAAAACCGTGAGGGCTTGGCTAGGTCAAGGCTCAAAGTGGACAATATCTATAAGCAAGGTGGTCTAGGCAGTTATAAATGGTATCGGAGCCAGTACCTGGGCTTGTGTGCCAGCAAGGACGCTGAGCCTTTAAGGGGGTGGATCCAGGCCTGTGTGCCAGCAAGGACGCTGGGCCTCCAAGGGGGTGGATCTAAGCCTGTGGGCTAGCAAAGAAGCTGGGCCTCTAAGGGGGTGAAATGTTAGATTCCCATATCGATTGGAGAGGGGAATGAAGTAGGCCTTATAAGGCTATGGAAACCTCTCCCTTATAGATGTGTTTTCCCTAGCGAATGTGCGGGAAGAGCAAAACTATGAGGGCTTGGTTGGGACAAGGCCTAAAGCAGACAATATCTGTGAGCGGGGTGGTTTTGAGCTGTTACAAATGGATCCAAGCCTGTGGGCTAGCGAGGATGCTGGGCCTCCAAAGGGGTAGAATGTGAAATCCCATATCGGTTGGAGAGGAGAACGAAGTACACCTTACAAGGGTATGGATACCTCTCCCTTAAAGACGCATTTTCCTGATCGAGTGTGCGGGAAAAGCAAAACCGTGAGGGCTTGGCTGAGCCAAGGTCCAAAGCGGACAATATCTATGAGCGGGGTGGTTCGGGCTGTTACATTTCTTGAGGTGTTTTGTAGTCATTTGCTAAAGTGGGTAGTCTATTTACTACGTAGGCAGCAATCTTGATAGCCTCACCCCATAGTGACAGTGAGCATCCTGAGGATAGGAGCATGCATCTAGTCTTTTCTAGCAGTGTCCTGTTGAGCCTCTCAACTACACCATTCTGTTAAGGTGTTACTATAATAGTCTTATGCCTTTGAATGCCTTTCTTGCTACAATAATCTTCAAATTCTTTATTGCAGTATTCTAGGCCATTGTCAGACCTTAGGTATTTTAGTCTTTTCCCTATTTGATTCTCTATAAGTGTATGCCATTTGATGAAGATTTCCAGCGCTTCATCCTTTCTTTTTATAGGATAGACCCAGCATTTCCTAGACTTATCATCTATAATTGAGATGAAAAATCTATTCCCTCCTACAGCAGGCACTTGTGCTGGACCCCAGAGGTCACTATGGGCATACTCCTTAATTGCTTCAGCTCCCCTTGCTCCTTTCTGAAAACTTGACCTGTGGTGCTGTCCTAGCACATATGATTCACAAAATTCTAACTTCTTTATGTCTTTTTCTGGAATCAGTCCTTGTTTACATAGGTGCAATGGACTTTTATTCCCAGCATGTCCTAACCTTGAGTGACATTGCTTAGTTGAATCAGGTTCTCCATTTCCAGTAGCTAGGTTCACTTTAGTGGTGCCTATTACATAGTAGAGCCCCCCATTTTCAACTCCCCTAATGATCACTCTTCCATCCTTTAGGATTTCTCTAAGTCCATCCTTAGACCTAATCTGAAACCCTTATTTATCAAAGACACTTTCTGATATGAGGTTTCTTCTTACTCCACAAACCTAACATTAGTTAAAGTCCTTTTCTTTCCATCAAACATATTGATGGAGACATTTCCTATACCTTTAACTTGTTGTTGTCCTGAGTCTGCCATCTTTACCTTGGCATTCACTGGTTCGAATGAAATGAACTAATCCCTGTGAGGAGTGACATGCATTGTATATCCTGAGTCAAAGATCCACTCTCTGCTGAGATCTTTACTCTCCTTTGTAACAGCCAGCAACTCATCCCCACTAAATTCTTCAGGTTTCTCCACATTGCCAGCATCTCCACCTTGAGCAGCCTTATCTCTTTTCTTCTTTCTACAATCTCTAACAAAGTGTCCCTCTTTATCATAATAGTAACACTTCTTGCCTTTCACCTTTTTCTTCTTTTCTTCACCTTCCTTATTGTGCTTATCCTTGCCATTCCCTTTCTGCCTATTTCCTTTCTTGTTATTCTTTTTCTGTGACTTCTTGTCTTGTTGATTTTCAATAAACATCACTTCAAGTTCCTTCTTGAAAGGATTATTGTCCACTACTTCTTCCACTAGTGAATCTAGCACCCTTTTAACAGTGAGAGATTCTCCATTAGCATGCTTGATCACTTTCTTGCATGCATTGAACTCAGATGGTAGGGCTTTTAGAATGACTACGGCTTGATGATCCTCTAAAATCCTTTCACCTATAGCTTCTAAATCTTGCACTAGCTTAAAGAAATAGTCCAAATTGTCATCAAGAGTTACAGTAGTGTTCATTTTATAATTAGCAAGATTATGTAAAAGAGTTATCTTGTTAGGAAAGCATCCTTTAGCATATAATTCATCAAGTTTAAGCCATAGTTTCTGTGCAGTGTTACAATTCTACACTTTCCTTATCATAACTGGTGATAAGTGAAGCATTAACTTGTAGTATGCAAGTCTATTCATCTTAAGTCTTTTGACTGGGTCTATTTCCACATCATACTGCTCTTCAATAGCACCATAACAGTCATAAGACTCAAGTAGTGCGCATCTGGAGTTTCCAGATGGTAAAGTCTTCTTTACCAGTGAAGACATCCATTTCTTTTCCCTCCATTTTAATATGTAATTTAAAGATCACAGGAAAGGAAAGATCTTACAGATTTCTTAATGAACCTTACTTACTATAATAGCCAAGAACTGCCCAGAATGTTAAGGATAGGCTCTGATACTATTTTTGTTGAGGATTGCCTTCAGATTTTTGTTATCTTGTTTTGCAAGATACATAAGAAAGTGAATCTGATTTTTTAAGTTATTGAAGTTTGCAAGAAAGAAGAAGAAACACACAGTGATTTACTTGGTTTGATTGCTTAATGCTATCTATGTCTAAGGATCAATTTCACATAGCTAATTTTACTAAGATCAGAAAAGGAAAATACAAGTTACAAGAGGCTGAGTGTTTAGAGAAAACACTTGCAAGAGTTCCCTATGAACTCACTAATACTCTCTTTGTAAGTACTCTCAGCAACTCTTTAACTCCTAATCTCCTATTCGTAAATCTCTAACAGATTACTTGGGTAATGATAACGAAAAAATGTGTGTATATTGTGTATTGACAGATGATTGCTTCTATCTTTTTATAGGCTTCAATGAGTTAGTTCCTTCATGCTAGATATGAGGAAATTTTGCTAAGGGAATTGCTTCACGTGAGTTACTTAAAGAACTTCTCTGTACGTTGTGTTTTGTTTTATTCTTCTTCAGTGTCTTTGTTTTGCGTTTTTCACTTGTGCTCTGCATTTTGTCAAGTGACTTGCGTTATCCTTGTAACTTGGCAAACCTTCGACCCTTTTATCGTCTGTTAAGATAAAACTCTCACCACACTTCACACACCCAAAAAATCCCTAAATCCCCAAATGTAATCCCTCTATTATGTGAGCTCAAATTTGTTGTTTACGTTAAAATTTGGTGGAGAACCGTGATTTGCTTCACACTGATGTTTTCTTATTTAATCTACATGTTAATATTATATATGTGACTAACTTCATGGCTTTTGTGTACTTAGTGATGTTAATGTATCTGATGTTTTCTTATAAATAAAGAACTGTTTCCATCGTTTAAGTTCTTTGTCAATTTCCCCCTTACGATGCAAGTTGAAATTTTTGCATGTACCCGGTTGTGTGTGCGTATATATTAGTCAAGGGATATCTTATTAAAATTTCGATACTAGCAAATCTTTAGTATTTCCTTTTGATCTATCGAAATGATTCTTAGTTTCTTGCACATTATACGATAACAATGATAGGAAGGAGTGGAATTGGCAACTATGTGGTTAGGAAGCTTGAGAGACGCCAAAAGGATTGCAAACTTGACCCTCACATTGAAGAGCAATTTGGTGTCGGTAGGTTGTTAGCTTGAATTTCATTTAGAGATGGCAGTGGGTAGGTCGGGCTCGGCTTGGCCAAGTTTAATAGATTTAGAGCTCAATTAGGCTCGTGCTGATTTAACTTTTTTTAAAAAGAAAATTAATAGAACTTTATTAAATTAAATTTATTAATGTGGGAATGATATGATTATAGTCTATGATAAAATAAAAAATATAATTAAGTGATCAATTCAGTTAATTGAATGTATGGGTTTAATTTTTAGTAACAGGTGAGATTTCATATCATATATGATCAATAAAGATAGATAGGATTATAAGGAATGAAATAAAAAGATTATAATTAAAGTGATTAGTTCAATTACTTGAAATTACAAATTTTAATTAATAAATTAAAATTTTATAATAAATGAATATATAAAATGTACGTATATTGATCAAATGAGTAAAATAAAGTCAGAGAATATATTTATAGGAAATGAAAAAAATTATAATTAAAGTGACCAATTAAATTAATGGAAGTTAACAATTTTAATTTGTTGACAAAAATTAAGAATTTATAATGAATGAATATATAAAACGTACTTATATTGATCAAATGAATAAGAAAAATCAAAATCATTAATAAATGAGGATATGATTTTAGGAAATGAAAGAAAAAAATTATAATAAAAGGGATAGATTCAAATAATTGAAGTTGTGAATTTCAATTGATTAATAAAAATTGAGATTTTATAATAGATGAATATATAAAATGTATATATATTGATCAAATAAATAAAATGAAATCAATTTCATTAATGAAAGAATATATGATTATAAGAAATGAGAGAAAAAGATTATAATTAAAGTTATAAATTCAATTGAGTGAAGTTAAGAATTTTAATTGATTAGTGAAATTTGAGATTTTATGATGAATGAATATATATAACGTATATATATTGATCAAATGAATAAGATGAAATCAAACTCATTAATGAAGGAGGATAAGATTATAGGAAATGAAAGAAAAATATTATAATTAAAGTGCTCAATTCAAATAATTGAAGTTACAAATTTAAATTGATTAATAAAAATTAAGATTTCATAATAAATGAATATGTAAAACGTATATATATTGATCAAATGAATAAGTTGAAATCAAAATCATTAATGAAGGAGGATAATATTATAGGAAATGAAAGAAAAAGATTATAATTTAAGTGATCGATTCAATTAATTAAAGTTACAAATTTTAATTGATTAATAAAAATTGAGATTTATATTAAATGAATATATAAAATGTATATATATTGAATAAGATAAAGTCAAATTCATGAATGGAGGATAATATTATAAAAATAAAAGAAAAAGAGTATAATTAAAGTGATCAATTCAATTAATTAAAGTTATAAATAAAATTCATTAATTAATGATATAATTTACTAAAATGATTATCAAAATTTTTAAATGATACAATTTGCAAAAAAATCAAGATAAAATCATGAAATATTATTCTGGACTGGGAGTTTAGGATTGAGAGAGATTGAGAGTGGATTGTGGAGACTAGAGACTGAGAGAGAAATTAGCTAATCATCGTAGTCAGGATCGCCAATAGTTTGCATTACTTCTTTTGTATGTAAAAACATTTTATTTAGTAATTTAATATTAAAATTAAGGGAATATAAAGTACATGGTAAAAATTAATAAATAATTAAATATACCTTCATCTTCAAATATTTATCAAAATAATGTCTACTTGATTTATGAGTATGAGTAAGTGTATGACTAGTCACCTCTACATTCGTACCTGTGGTTGTATTAATAAATAAATTTAAAACATGTAAGGTAAGATAATATAAAAAATAGACGAAATTGATATATCAAAAGAAAAGAATTTGCCCTTAATATCTCCGTCATCTAATCCAACTTTGGGCATACATAATGGTTTTTGTAGTACGAGAGTAAAGTTGAGCGTGATGAGAACTACTAACCCTATCGCCAATGCTAAAAGCAGACTTTGAAGAAAAAATAGATGATGGAATTGCTAATAGGTCTCATGCAATTACTTGCATGATCGGAAAATTATTTCCACAATTCTTCCACAATAATAATACATCAAACTACATCCCTTCAACTTTGGCCACACAATCTTCCAACAAATATTTATCTAACTCCATCATATTGTATAAAGTCCTAGCCCTTTTTCTTTCAGAAATTTTGTAAGTGAAAGTAACAAACTACGAGCCTGAACCTAAAATTGAATCCGAAGCAGAACAACCTGAACTATTGTGATCCCGATCCTAAATTTTTTCCATTCTGAGTTGATAATCATTAAACAAATCATATCAGAATTGTTTAATGACATCTGCATGCTCTTAAGCTCGATCACCATACAACACATTATATATAAAATTATCCCCTTCCATCTTGTATCTCGTGTCTAACATAGATAAGACTGCAACAATATATCTAACCATATACCAATAAGAATTCAGCTTCTCCATCATCTACTCTGCCATAACCTAAATAACCTCATTAGAATCAAGCATCCAATCCGATAAAGCATTCTTTATCTCATACATAGTGCTAAAACAACAATACGAAGTTAGATATTTTATTCCCGAGAACAATTCAGTCCAATAATTCCAACTTTGCAAAAAGTTATCTAGCCAACTCTTATTGGTCTGTTATAGGTATGCAAGTGTACTGATAATCTCTTTGTCTCAGTCTAGTAAATGCATCAACATATTGGATTGTCGATTCCATTATCTTAAAAGTTTAGTTCCATCAGGTTAGACAATCTAAAACCTATATCTTCATACTTGAATGCATAATTGTCATATAGTTTCTTCAAATTTCTCAACTCTTTTAGGTGTTTCACTCAATATACTACATTATTGTGAATCGAATCTATTGCTTCCTTTATTATATCCAACACATCATTCACAATCAAATTCACAATATACGCAAAACAACATATAAGGAATAACCTTCCACTAACCAACTGGCTCTTAATCTGTATCTTATTCTTTAGCTTTTCAATCATAGCATCATTTGTGATATAATTGTCGACTGTTATGGTGGATAATTTGGTGTCGATATTAAAATCTATCAAATAATCTCTTAACATGTGTCGACATATAAATGAACCTATCGCGTGCAATTATAACTAACTTCAATCATAATATAGTGAAAAAGTAAATGATAACAATATTATGTGACCGTGTAAGTCACTGATAACTGATAAGTGAAAATGGAAAAAGTTTAAATCTATGATATGTCAAAAACACACATGGGCATATATGTGTCTTCGCAGACTTACAAGAAACAAAATATATCATTATATTCATTCACTCCACAAAAATAACATATGATACATGAATTAGTGCCATGATAATGAGACTTATGGTTTTCGTACATAAATGCATTCTTAATTCTTCTTTGGATATATGAGTGGTGGGGAGCTATCCTTTGGATATTATAAAACTTAAATTCCCTTTTTGGATAGTGACATGGCCTATCATTATTATATGTACGAGATATATTGTAGTGCACCACTCTCATAGGGCATATTCCCGAACACTCCGACAGAATTCGAGAACATACTCTACTAGGGTAGCATACTAGAACAGTCAAACAATTAAACTCATTGAAAAAAATTTTCTTTGAAAGACATCACACGCATAACACTGAAAACCAATAATCAAAATCAGCCCATTTTTCATAAACATCATAATCACAATTGTCATTACAAACTCACATTTAATCAAACGTTAAACACATTTTCGAAATTTCAATAATCTTTTAGGCCTATTACAAATGCCAAAAATGTATTTGATCACAACTGTTATTCCAAACATATTTCATTTATACAGTAAATGATGCTTGCGGAATACAATATTTAATACTAAATTTATAGAAAATATATGCAGATGCCAACTGATCCCGACCTCTATCTCTTACTCAAATGCAGTGGCTCGACTCTAATTTGTCTAACTAGAAATCTTTTCTAAGCTTGAAAAATGTTGCAAATATTGGATTGAGTTTTGTGAACTTAGTGAGTGGACCATCCTTGATGGCTTACTCAATCACATAACACATCAATTCATATGCTCATAAAATTCACATCACTTCATCAATTCAACATGTTAAGTCACATACACTTAAATCATATTTCACATTCATAAATCATTGAAACTATTTATTTCACCCATTTAAATCATACATATCAAATGTATATGAAATGCTCAAGAGACTCACTTTTAATTGTTATTTTTGTGACTGAGTGCTTGTAATTTATCCATTGTGGATATCGGACTCATTAATAACTGTCCTTTATCCATTGGGAATACAGGGCTCATTTTACATAGTGAGCCTTTGGCTCTTAATCACTTTATGAGCTTTAAGCTCTTTTTCACTTTTTGAGCTTTAAGCTCTTTTTTCGATGGCTACTCCGGTCACAACAGCCTTTATCTGTTCATGCATTCATGTAATGAAATGCATCACATTCACATATTTTTAATCAGTCACTTGATTCCGTTTCACTTTCACATTTACATTTATCATCAGACCTTAGTCTGGCATTCAACAATAATGTTGAGTACCACTTATTCATTCAAATTCACATTCAAGGAGCACTTCTAATGATTTTTACATTTATCAAACTCCTCAGATTGTTTATGTCTGGTATTATCTCAATCACATTCACAATCAGTAGTAATTCAATACAAAAATTTAAACAGAATAAACAATAAAAATGAGACCATCTAGGTCGACTCATAGTACGCTCCAAATTAGCATTAGCTTCCATGATCTGGAAGCGTCTGGATGCGGATGTTCTATCCTGTGTATCAACATCATACAATACACATTTACACACATTATTAATTGCACAATCATATGAACACTTAATCACACACATATGTATATGTGTTGTGTATAATGCATGCTCAATGACAATCCCAGGTATATTATTAAAATTCACATTTTATGCTCATTCTCATTTCATAATTCATATATGTCTAATTGAACTTAGGTTTTCACCTCATTAATAAAAATCAAAATTCATAACTCATTTGGTCAATTCAGATTTTTTTCATGTAACATACTTTTGGGTCAACTTTCCATGTTCTTTCTGACTAAGAAATGAAGTAATTTGGCAACACTTTCTTCTAGAAAAATGTTCCCCATTGTCTTAAGTTTCTAATGACGCCAAGATCATTCAATTTAGTTCAGTATTTCAAAAGTTATACTCTAAATATTTCGGACTATTCATAAACTAAATCAATATCCTATACTAAACTTAAATTCAGAAATCTGGAATTCTAGAGACAGAATTAAAATTCGATTTCTTCAGACAATTTGTATCCCTATGTCTCTAGTTTAATCTAACTTAAGAATCATTCCATTTGGATAACTACAGATCAATATATCGTCAAAATACCGAAGCATATTTAAGTTGTGAAGGAAAGAAGGTCGCGGCGAAGCCAGGAGTTCGCCGCGGCGAACTTTCACAAAAAGTAGTAAATAGGACTCATCTTCCAATTTTTCAGATTTTACATCTAACACCACTTGTACAAAGATCACCTTTTCTACTTCATTTAATATTCATTCTAACTCTAAATGAACTCTATATCAATTCATAAATCATTAATCATCATACATTTAAAAGCAAGACATTAATCTACCCACATTACTCACTCACGTTTTTGCATATACCCATCCTCAATTTATGAACATTTAACTTCTAACTATTATCAAACATGATTCATTCATCAAAGCCATGAAGAATAATAGGTTACTTACTTGATTTACCCAAGGTTTCTTCAAGAGTCTCCAAGAACCCTAGCTCCTTCAACATCCACAAAAATCAACTTTCAAGGTGAAATGGGTTGGGTCTTTTAGCAATAAGAAGAAGATAGTTAGATAGTTAAGTGGCTAGCAATGGAAGAAAGCAAGGTTCCATTTGATGCTTGGAGAAGAGAGTGTCGTAAGTGAAGAAGAGAGAAAGATAAAGAAAAATGAAAAAGATGGAGAAATGAAGCATATGTTGTGAATGGTCAAGTGAAAGACCATAAAATGGTCTTTATTTTGGTAAAAAAAATAGTAAATGGTGAGTGGTAGTGACACTTGTCACTTTCCTATGGTCTCACTTTTGGTCCTTTAATCTATTAGTCCATTTATCTCCAATTTTTAACCTAATTTTCTCCCAAATTTTCAATGACACTTATCATTAAATCCTAATGTCATTTATTAAATTTCTACTACCATTCATTAATTATTCTGCCATTTGGCATTTTTCTTAGTCCAAAAATAACCTTAAATTTAAGAAATTTCCTAAATTTTTACCAAAAATTTTGAGTCAATAAGTATACTCTCCAAATAAATTCTTAACACATACAATTCACAATTCCAAATATAATCATATTTATAAATCAATTATACCGGAAAATGTCAAATGAGTGCATGTACAGTCATTATAATGTGTGTAAAAATTCAAATTCACATGTGTGTATGCTAACATTATGCATGAGCATGAAATGCATTTTTTTTACTACTGATTGTTATTTCTCAATTATAAAAATCTACAGTTCTAACCTTTAGTATGAAAACATGATGTTACATATATTCCTTTGATTATGTTAATGTCTATAGGGATGTGATTGTATGGCATGTTCTATTTTATATAAGGCTTATTGCAAGTAGGAGCTCTTACTTCTAAATTAATGTTGAGGCCTAAATGAGTACGAAACAAATTGCATGTTACCTTATGTTTTTGTATAAAAATTATGCCTATTCTTATGTTAGTAATATTAAACTATAGGTTTAGATTGAGAATCATACATAAATACATAAGACTTGTCTTTTAAATAAGACCTAGAAGATGAAGCATATGTATATGATATATGTGCATGTTTAGATAAGGATGCAAAATGCTCATTTGTCACTTAAGAGGAAGTTTCTTCATTAGCACCCTTAATAAATGTAACCTTGACATTGAATGCGGTCTTCTAAGTGTACCTAATCCTATGTTAATTAATGGAACACTTTTAGGATAGTAGCATGCTTCCTAGATTCTCAATTCCTTTAATGATTTTAGACAAAGAGTCATTGAGAACATTGATCTAATTCTTCAATTTTTCATTCTCATACTTTAATGCATCGAAGTTATAATTGTCGACAATGGTTGCCTTTTTAGATGCTTTAATGCTATGCATTTCACTATTTAACTTTTCATTTTTCACTTAAATATTCATTTAAATGCAATTAAGCCTCTTTGAGTTTAAAAGAAAGTTTCTTCCTTTTCATACTTATGATTTCAAGACTCTTATCCAATTGATCATAATATAATTCAATATCACTATCACTATCAAAATATTTAGGGCTAGAAAGTATCTTATCATTACCATATTTCATGAAGCAAAACTAAGACAGTTCTCCTTCCAAATGCTCACTATTAGATTCACTTGTATCATTCCAAGTGGAGGATGTAAGATCCTTCTTTTTCTTATAGTCCCTCTTCTTCTTCTTGTCATTTAAAGTGTCTTCGAAGAGCGGATATTATAACTTCATCTGACCAAATTTTCAATATTTAAAACAAATAATGTTAGTTAATTTTCATTTAGTATAAACCTTACCTTCCTTGAAGTTTTCTCTCTTGAAGAACTTCTTTCTCCTTAACAAAACTTTTAAGTCTTCTAGTTATAAGATCAATGTCTTACTTGTCATTTCCACTTGAGGATGTTTCTTATTCTTCACTGGGCTCCTCCTTTAAAGCCTTGAATACCAAGTTCTTTATTTAAGGAGCCATTTCTTCTTTTTGTGCCTTTAGGTCTCATATCATAGGTAAATAAGAAATCTAATGAGTTCCTCTAATGGTAGTATATTTAAGTCCTTTGCTTCTCAAATGGTTGTAACATTAGCCTCCCATATCTTTGGAAGAGGCCTAGGAAATTTTCTAAACATCTCAATATTGTATATGTTTTGCCTAGGTCTTTAAGAGCGTTGATGATATCAATAAATCTAGTGTAAATGATAGATATGCTTTTATGGCATTTCATTTGAAATAATTCATATTGGTGAGTAAATATACTCACTTTACTCTCCTTGACTTAATTTGTGCCCTCATCTGTGGCTTTTATCATGTGCTAAGTTTCATAAGTTGTTTCATATATAGATATTACATTAAATTCGTTCCTTCTTAATGCTTAAAATAGGATGTTAATAGTGACGGGCTCCTATGCTCAACATCCCATGGTGGCCCTCTAGATGATATTTGATCCAATTGGAAAGTTCCCTTAGAGCTAAGCCTATTACCCTTTTTATTGAAAAGTTTTACCTTAACATTTATAAATATAAACATTTTTAGTTTTTTAGTTTTTAAAACCATTTTATTAAAAATTTCGGTAGTATAACGACTGCATTTTGACATTCCAAAAATTTTCAAAATTCCAGTAAAAGTTTAAGTCACTTCTATATTCACACCAATTTCTCAACCACAAATTTTAGACTTCAAGTCTAATCACAGGTAACCTCAAACAGTTACATCAAATGATTTTATAAAGGCTAAACAATTTTCATGCATTTAATTCAAAAACATTCATATAAATGCGTTCTTTTCACAAAAGTACATTCCAAAACATATTTAAAGATATACAATAGTTCCAAAAAATATTTACAAGGCAAAAATGCCTACACAGTAGCATGTGACGAAACTAACTACTCTCGAGGTGAAGTCCCTGCTACTAAATCCCCAAAGCGTGCACTTGGGAGGTTTCATTTTAAAAACAGAAAGTAGAGTGTGAGCTAAATGAACTCAGTGAGTGTTAACTTTTCTATGCAAACCATATTTAACAATTTAAACCTCCCTAAAATAAATTCATTTCATTTATTATGATACAATACCAATATAAAACATCTATTCTTTCTGAAATTAAAATTATCAAATTACTTTTAAAGTAACTTGTGGAGACTTCATTATTGTCATGAACTTTCTTACACAACATAGCCCACCACTAAATTCTTTGCCATATGGTACCCTTAGGCATAAGGTCACAAAGCTGGTTCAGCATTGCCTACCCATGACTAGTTAATTACTAGTTATAGAGTTGGTTCTACATCGCTTACCTGCACTAGCTTAACCACTATACATCGGTAGTTACGGAACTGGTTCTGCATCTCATACCTGTAACTACTTAACGACTAGTTACGAAGTTGGTTATACATCCTTTTCGACACTAGGTTTACCGCTATACACTAGTATAATATGTATAAGACCTATCTATGTCCTATAGGCTGAAAAATCATTTCCTTTTTATCAACCAATAACATAATATCAATGTACCTTCAAATCATATGAAATTCAATTTTCAAACTTTAAGTCATATATTGCTAAATCATGGACTTATATTAGCAATATTCACTTGTAATGTATCATTCACATAAAACTTATAATCATACAATTTAAAATTAGATGTCATCAATTCTTTTGAAAAGAATATATTCATATAAAACAATTAAAATACACTCACTATTTTACAAATTTATCGCTAAACACACTCACGCATTTTGTGCCTCTCCTTTACTTATGCAAATAGCATTAAAACTATATATTTGGTTTAACCGAATTTGAGATTATTATTTAATCGTGTAATATGTACGCTAATCGTATTTCTGCTTACTTTCGTAAGCTAACCATTTGTTCTTTGTTTCAAAGTCTAACTTCGAAAATTACTTAAATACTATTTTTAACCATTCTAACTTATCAATTTCTTCAAAATACTATCTCACCCAATTAATTCACCATAACCATAATCAAACTTCAATAACTCACACCAATAACCAAATTTTTTTAAGGCCAAATTGTCCTTACCACATATACTTTTATTTTCATTGCAATTTCTTTCCAAATTTTCAACACCATTCACCTAAGTTCCATGTCAAGAATCATCCAAACACATCATAAACCATTTTAACTTCATTACTTTCCACATACACTCCATATACTATTTGTTTCCCAAATAATGACATAACACCTCATTTAACTGTTTCAATGTCACAAATACACTATAATCATATCCAAATGGTCATTACCTTATAACCATACTTCTATATTAAAAATGCCCTTAGGGTTAAACTTAACATATTTTACATCAAACTTTTCCAATTCAATTCTATTTTATTTCTTTACTTCATTAGCATCAAAACCATGCTATGAACATCATCAAACATCAAAATAGAATTTTGTATCATTTCACATTAAAGAAACCTAGCCATAGTCTATTCTTTACATCTTGATTTCTTGATTTACTTTCTTGATTTAAACCCTTAAATACTTACAAGCTTATTATCTACTCTATGACAAGTCAAAAATCACCATTGATCTTAAACAAACCTATCCCACTTAAAAACCCACAAAAACTAGAAATTTAAGCGAGAAAAACTTACCACTTTTTCCTTTAATCTTTTCGGTATTTGATGAATACTTGGGCTTGATCAAGATTTCTTCAAATCCAACTCAAAACCCATGAGAAACATATGCACTCTTCTTCCTCTTCTTTCTGCTTAGCTGAAACTTCACCTTGGTTTCTCTCTTCTTTTTTTTGTTTTCTTCTCTCACAGTTACACACTCCAAATGAAGCTAATTTGTCTTAAATTTTGTTTTTTATACTCCCCATTAATGATACACTTGTCACTCTCTAATTGCTCATCTTTCATGACTCATTAATCCACTCACAACATGTAAAAAGACTGAATCACCCTTTAATGAATTTAATTCACTAACTAACTGAATTAAATTTTGAAAATATTCCGTAACCATCTTATTATGAAATTGACCATAAAATACTCTAATTAGGGTTAAGACTTATTGATTGGATGCTTTAAAAGAATTTCAAATGGGCTTAAAATCATTAATACTCATTATTTTCTAGAAAGGGCATTTTAATCCTAAACTTTCAAAACTCCCAAAATCCATCCTATCAGACTTATTTTTGATCCATTTCAGTATCATTAAACTCTAATAGTTTTATGGGATATTTTTCAATATTTCGGTGTTAGGTCCCCCAAAAATTATTATTCACCCAAATTTACTATTCATCTGAAAATACTATTGAACAAAAATAAAAATTTATATTCAATGAAAGGAAATGTTCGTGGTTTTACAAATAGCATTGCTATTCAAGGAGATGAGTTTCTTATCTTAGGGATCCCATTCTTCATTTACTTTGGGTACTTTCCTATCATTTAGAATTTTTAATGGAATGGATATGCTACTCGAAGCAATTTCCCACAAATCAACACTTTTGACGATTAAGAAGAATTTCATTCTTATTTCTTAATATAAGTAAACATTTCAGTCAAAGAAAGGAGCTCTACTAATATTTGGTCATCTTAGATAGATAATATGTTGATGCATTTAGATATACTATGATGATATTTTCTCAAAAATTTTATTTGAAATTTTAATAAAAGTGATTGTTCTTATACCATTTATTAGTCTCAAATAACACTAGATATGAGGGTAAATTAAATGTAAGTTAATTGAAAATCCTTTGATTGATCAAGTTGTAATGGAATGAAAATTTGGTTAATTCAGTCACGTAAACAAAAATAATATAAAAAAGAGAAATTGCAAATTGATTTTATAGTTAACTCAAAAAAAATATTTTCCTACATCAACTCACAAGTCTCTCTTAGGATTCCACTTGACCCTTTATTCAGTTAAATGAATAGAAACCTTTTTACATCAACTTTTAGTTGCCTCATGCAAAAACAAAATTATTTTATAATATTTATTAAAGGTTAAGAGTAACCATAAGACTTCTTAATCAGTCAAAGACATGAAACAACCCTTAAATACACTTTACATCCTTAATTATTCTTGCTTTCTCACTTCAACAATCTAAGGTTCATAATCACTTTATAATGAATGTATGACTATTTAAAAATGCTTTGAAAATTCTTTTAAATATTTGTTATCAATACCCAAACATCATATAATTATTTAATAATGTAAAACCCAAATATTTATAATATACAAGGCTTTAACATTTTTTAGACACTGAAACTACTCATTTTTTAGGTATGTTTAGCTAGCTAATTACCTACCCTCGATTAGCCAGTTATCTACCTTCAACTAGCTAAACAACCACCAATCAAAAAATTGATTAACTAGGTCACTAGTTGTACCAATTTAAAAAATTCCATCTCTTCATTCCCATCAACTAGTTTATTCTTTATTAATTAGCCTATTAACTAGCTGAACGTCTAATTGAGTGGCGATTTTTAAAATCGTAGCCAAAAGATTAATTTTTAGTGACTATTTTTCTAAAATCGTAGCTAAATGTCAATATTTTGTGACGATTTTAAAAATCATCGCGAAAAGTAAACCTTTTAGTGACTCTTTTCCAAAATGTCGCTAAAAGTTATCCTTTTGGTGATGATTTCGAAAATCGTCACCAAATATCGATCTTTAGCTACGATTTTAAAATTGTAGCAAAAACAAGTAGCCTTTTCCATCCTTTGTTGTAGTGCTAGTTGGTTGGAGTCCAAGCATTTTGTATTCTTTTAAACAACTTGTTAAAATCGTAGCAAAACAAAAAAGTGGGCTTTTCCCTCCTTTGTTATAGCGCTAGTTGGTTCAAGTCCAAGCATTATGTATTCTTTTAAACAACTTGTCTAACTAGCTTATCAATGCTTTTAAGCTAGCTAAAAGCCATCATAAATCAACTTTAAAATACTTTGAAACATTAACTCTCAACACTCAAGTTCTTTAAAAACATTAAAACATCTAATTTTGATAAAAATTATGACTTTTTTCACTTTTATCTCCAAAATGTTTTAAAAAATTAAGAAGTTTTTCTTTGAAAATCGAAACCTTATTTCATCTTGATAAATAAAATTATTATGTATTTAAATTAAATATTAGGTACTTAATGCATGCAGAGCCCTAAATTATTAAAATGACTAAGTTAGGGTATAAGAAATAGTACGTTGATTTTTATAAAATGAAAGGTCTTAAATCTTCCTTTTGGCTTCATAGGCCACTTGATACTTAACTTTCATACATATCATATCTTTTGGATCAATTGCTTCATATGATTCAATAATTTGCTCTTATTTTCTTTAAAACACCAAAAATATAAAAGCATAAATTGTAACCTTCCTTAATTTAATATTATTATTGGCTTGTTTATTATGAAATTGTTCAAACAACACCACCCAGTTTAATATGAAGTTAGTATGTTCTAATTTGTATTCCATATATACTATTATAAGATTCATATAACTCCCATTAACATCATTATATGCATCTAGTACTAATTTTTTTTCTACTCATTTTTTAAACCTTACATTGAACCAGTTGCTGGCTTATATACGACTATAGTTTCTTTGAACAACTTGGCATTTGCAAACTCCATGCTTGATGTCTACTATCATGCTTTGATACTTGGTTCATGTCTAATACCTTTTAGGAAAATTTTTCATTTTAATACAAAACTTTAGGAAAATTATCAAAACAAGCCTAAACTCTATTTTTAACACTTTAGTACCTAAACTCTTATTTCTCATCAAATATAGCCTCATGTTAACCCCTATTAGTGACTACAATTAACTTAAGTGACGTGACATAATAGGCAGACTAGTAAATTTATCTATTGGAATAAAGGCTTTAGCACAAAAAAGGCTTAGGTTATTTCTTTCTATCTTTTTCTTCTTCACTATTTCTCATTTGACTATCCATCCTCCTCCTTCACCTAACCCTACCACCAGCCACCACTATTTTGAATTGTTAATAGAATTGTCTCAATTTGATAGGAAATTTCATCTACTTGAAGTATCTATTATATTAATATGTAGCTTCTCATTTTTTTAATTGTTTGAGGAAGTTATTATCTCGAGTGTCAATAAATATCTTGAGATAGCTCTAAGGCTCCTAACTTTGCAATATCATAAAGACTCTAAATTCATAACGACATCTCTTGCAAGAAAAAACCTAAAAGCTTTTAATTCTTATTTTTAAGAGAGTCCTTTCACTCCTTAGTTTCAAGATAAAACCTATATAGATATATACCGCTTGTCTAGGAGAAAAACAAACTCCCAAACTTTAAGGTAAAACTTACAGATATACGTTGTAGGTCTTGGAAACAAACTAACCCTCCAAATTTAAGATAAAGGCACATATGACATAAATCCAAAAGAGAAAAAAGCTCAATGAAACCTAAAGGCTTACGACCCTTAAGTCCAAAGGAATCATTTAGCTCTCTAGGTTCATCCTACATAGCTAAAGTATCAGATTTTGTCAATTCTTTTGCTCTTTGATTTTTGTTTAACAAGCTTTTAAAACATCAAGTTATTCTCACATTTTGAATACTTTTGATATTCATTTTTTCTGTGTTTCGAAAGCAAAAGCCTAACCATAAATATTATTTATAGCTGAGAGTGGTATCTAATTATTGTGAATTTTCCATTGCAAGTAAATGTTATCATGAACAAGTAACACAGTGCTGAAAAAAAGTATAGTCTTACAAGGATTTTCTGTTGATTATTGAAATTAATCTAGTTTTTCTGTTAATTACTGAAATTAATCTAACTCTAATTTTATCTTAACAAAGGAAGGACGTAAGTGAATAAAAATAAAATTTTAAATAATAAAAATAAAAGAATATAGAATGATTGAAAATTAATGTTAAACATTTTCAAGAATTATGATTTCACCAAATGTTAAACATCTGCAAGAATTATGATTTCACCAACATTAATCCCACTTGAATCATTGAGTTTAATCAATTAATGCCTATCTCAATATTGCTAGTAAAGTTCTCTAATAAAATTACTAATTTGTCTCAAGCAATAATAACATATTCCATTACAAAAAGTAACTACATTTCTATTTGTAGGGAAACCGGGTTCGGATCTGATCCGACCGCAGCGAAATAATCACGAAACTTTTTCATGACTTTTGATTTCCCGAAAATCAAGATCTATTTAATTCTATAAAATGATTAACACGAATCATAATAAAGCGAAATTTAATT
>JANQAP020000048.1:5027464-5041439 GCA_026874005.2 Erythroxylum coriaceum | reverse complement strand
GCCAACTTAATCCAGCATAATACAACACTGCCAACAGATCCACAGTGCAAACTGCATACATGGGGCTGAGACATGATAATGTAGAGTGACCTTATGTAACTGATTGTTTTCTTACACAACTATTAGATTTTCATTCCTTCATAAAGAGCTTTCTATTGCTTATCATTTGCTAGCTCCCTGAAATGGCGTGTTTACGTACAGATGAATACTTCCTATCTCGGTTGCCTGTAGTGGAAAAAAGGCTTGCACAAGCTGGTGTCCGGTTAGCTGCCACCCTCAACCGCATTTTTCCTTCGCAGGAAATTGCTCTAGCTAGAAGATAAGGAGATAGGTGTGGATATTCATAAATTATTGTTGCACTGCTTATGGACCAGAAATTGCGTGGATAGAACTAACCACCATAATGCCATTGATGTACATCACTTCACGCAAGCACCCTTGTATCTAATTATTTTATCTTGTTTTTCGTTGACATAAAATAATAAGAATTGTTCTTTATGGTTTGGCCTTGATTCCATTCCTATTAAGTCGCTGGGATGCCTTTCACATAGCAGAATATACCCTTTTCGCATGTGGATAAAAATGTGAATTTTTAAAAGCTCTCCTAATATTGTGTTTAATCCTTTTAGTCTATGAGTACCTTTTTGCTTGCTGTGCACATAAAAGCAAACCTCTCCTAACATGGTGTCCGGTTAGCTGCCACCCTAAACCGTGTTTTTCCTTCTCAGGAAACTGCTCTAGCAAGAAGATAAGGAGATAGATGTGGATATTCATAAATTATTGTTGCACTGCTTATGGACCAGAAATTGCGTGGATAGAACTAACCACCACAATGCCATTGATGTACATCACTTCACGCAAGCACCCTTGTATCTAATTATTTAATCTTGTTTTTCGTTGACATCAAGTAATAAGAATTTTTCTTTATGGTTTGGTCTTGATTCCATTCCTATTAAGTCGCTGGGATGCCTTTAAAATGAGACGAGCCTTCTTTAATTATCAAATCAACAGACATATCTTTTAGTCGATTTTTCACACATGGCCAACTCAATCCAGCATAATACAACACTGCCAACTGATCCACAGTGCAAACTGCATACATGGGGCTGAGACATGATAATGTAGAGTGACCTTATGTAACAGAGAGTTTTCTTACACAACTATTAGATTTTCATTCCTTCATAAAGAGCTTTCTGTTGCTTATCGTTTGCTAGCTCCCTGAAATGGCGTGTTTACGTAGAGATGAATACTTCCTATCTCGGTTGCCAGTAGTGGAAAAAAGGCTTGCATTGGACAAGCTGGTGTCCGGTTAGCTGCCACCCTCAACCGCGTTTTTCCTTGTTAGGAAATTGCTCTAGCAAGAAGATAAGGAGATAGATGTGGATATTCATAAATTATTGTTGCACTGCTTATGGACCAGAAATTGCGTGGATAGAACTAACGACGACCATGTGCCATTGATGTACATTACTTCACGCAAGCACCCTTGTATCTAATTATTTTATCTTGTTTTTCGTTGACACCAAGTAATAAGAATTGTTCTTTATGGTTTGGTCTTAATTCCATTCCTATTAAGTTGCTGGGATGCCTTTCACATAGCAGAATATACCCTTTTCGCATGTGGCTCTCCCAATATGGTGTTTAATCCTTTTACTCTATGAGAACCTTTTTGCTTGCTGTGCACTTATAAGCAAACCTCTCCTAGCATGTATATATATGTGGCTAATTATTTTGGGGTCCAAACTTCCTTGCGCTTCCTGATATCTGGCAAGGAAACTATCAAGTGGCATTAACCGAAGAAGATAGAAACTACCTGAAGATGGAGAGGACTAGAGGGTATTCAAGTGTATCAACTATAACATTGTTTTTGGTAGTGGTTTTGGCTTTAACTTTGGTGCCTGGAGCTCTGGCTTGGAGCAAGGAAGGTCATATAATAACATGTCGGATTGCACAGGTATGCTGACAGTGTCCGATTGTTTCCATTCATCTGGGATATGAGATTCCATGATCTTGAGGTAGATAAGGCAATCCATAGTTGCAGTTGATTCCAAAGGATAGATGATCATGAGTTAAATATGCAACATCATGAGTGACGACCAGGATAAGTAACCAAATGGAACTGAAATTGTTTAGTAGTATAAATTATGTTGGTGTCTGTACAACTTCCCTTATATATGTATACATTGTTTACTTGTATTTCCTGTTCGCCCTCGTGACGTCAGTTCCTTGGTTTAGACAAAAATGAACTGCTTCCTTGCTTTGGTTGACGCAGAAGTCTAACCTTAGAGAACCAGTAACATTCTTGTGGTCCTTTTGCTAGAGCGACAGAAACAAAAGAAACAATTGTTTTTAGTTACAAATTTTCCTTGATCTACACGCTATGACAGGGAGATCAATTCAAGGAGATAAGTATGTTAACTAGAGCAGTTTTTTTAGATATAGCTTCTGAAATTTGTTCAGAAGGACTCATCTAACTTCAATCTTCAAAAAGCATGATAGTGATACTTACTGGTGATGATTCAGAATCAACTTATGATGACCCCAAAAGATCATAACTTGTCAACTTGCAGAACCTGTTAGAGCCTCAGGCAGCACATGCTGTGCAACATTTGTTACCACACGAAGTCAAAGGCGACTTATCGGCCTACTGTGTCTGGCCTGACCAAGTCCGACATTGGTACAAGTACAGATGGACTAGCTCACTTCACTTCATTGACACGCCTGACAAGGCCTGCACATTTGATTATTCCAGTAAATAATTATAATCCCTGATTATGAAGTTCTGTTGTCCAAATACGCGTTTAGTATGTATTAACCTGTTTATGTTACGTGTATTAATTAGGGGACTGTGTGGAGGATATGTGTGTTGCCGGTGCAATCCAAAATTTTACTTCTCAGCTTTTACACTACAGGGAGGGATCTACAGATCGCAGATGTAAGGAAGCTCGTGCCTCTTTTTTCTGTGACTTACAATTGTTTCTAATCTCTGGCAATCTTCAGTAAAATCGATCTTATATGAAATAGAAGTGTTTTTCCTACCGAATATATTGTCCTGGTAACCAAAAAAATGAAAAAAAAAAAAGTTTGATATTGAACGATGTGAGAATCATATCCAGCTTAATAGCCAAGGTTAAAAACTAATTCTATTAATACTGAAAAGCAAAGCTTTGCTTGTCTATTATCCAGGTTTGTCATATGAGATCGAATTTTTGAGATACTATTAGGGGAACATACAGTTGCGGTCTATATGTATTATTCATTTGTATTTGTTGCAGATAATTTAACAGAAGCCTTGATGTTCTTGTCGCACTTCATGGGAGATATTCATCAGGTAGATGGTGTATGCCCAACTACAAGTGTTCCTATTGCATATATGCGTTTATTTATTTATATACATACTTTGTTCTTCCTCCTTCAGCCAATGCATGTTGGGTTCACTAATGATAAAGGAGGGAATACCATTGAATTGCGCTGGTTCAGGCACAAGTCTAACCTTCACCATGTGAGTATTGGCTACCAAAGAATGCGACCATTTTGTTTTTGACCCTATAATATTGGTCACATTCAATTAAAGAAAAAAGGAAAGAATGTTATGGCAATTAATTGCTATCAAAACTCTAGTATATACACGCATCCTATATATGTCTTCATGATGATATTTTCCTGCAAAATTTTTCAGGTTTGGGACAGGGAAATTATCCTAACAGCTCTAAAAGATTACTATGAAAATGACATGGACCTTCTCCAGCAAGCAATAGAGGGAAATTTCACTGATGTAAGACCACCTAAACGCATTAAATTAAGCTAGCTAACTACCTATCTACCTAACCTTGCTTGTATGTACACGTTATTGATCACTTTCAACTATGGACAATGGAGCCTATCATACGTATACAAGTGGAATTGGATTGTCACATACTCATGATCAAGTACTACTTTACTGCTACAGGGAATATGGTATGATGATGTATCATCATGGAAGGATTGTGATAATTTGCTTTCATGTCCAACCAAGTAAGTTCTTTCTATCGTGCCCACGTCTACTATGGTGGAGATACTTTATAATTAAGGACTCGTGTACTGAATAAAGTATACGTCCATTTATAGGTATGCAGCAGAGAGTATAAGCATTGCTTGCAAATGGGCTTACAAAGGAGTCAACGAAGGTGAAACCCTTGCAGGTATATAATTGAACCCTATTAAGTGCTTAACTAACTTGAGAAACCAATCAAAACAAGCTTGGTTTTCTGTTGACTTTGAAAATAAAAAAGTTACGGATTCAACTACCTTCATTGCATGTCATTCAAGACCCGGAATAATTAAATAAGGTCTCAATTATTGGATCAAGACCATTACCATATAAGATCACAAGCTATTAGTGAGATCATTAGCAATTAGTGTGATTTGGTCAGATTTTTACGTTGAAATTTGATCAACGGTTGAAAAACGGGGCTGAAAAAAATTATCATCAGTCAATGGATTGCAACTTGGGACACCAAACACCTAAAGTCGCACAGAAACGAGTAAATTGTAGCCTTGAATGTCTAATGATATTATTTTGTGACGATGACAGACGAATACTTCGATTCAAGAATGCCAATAGTGATGAAACGCATTGCTCAAGGTGGGGTTCGCTTAGCCATGTTCTTGAATCAGATATTCGGAGATGCCGATGAAGGGTTAGCATCACCAACATAACAAACTCAACAGAGATAAAGAGGAAACAATTTGATATGACATGTCTTCAACTAACCAACTATTTGGACTTTTTAGTTTCTCGATAACTATTTTATTATTTATCTTCAATAACTAATCAATATGATTAACTACTCGCCGCACTCTGTATCGCCGAGGTTTGCCCGCCGGCTGACTTAGTTTTAGTCGCATTTTTCTGTTTTATTTTCCGTGTATTAAAAAAAAATGATTAACTACTAGTCATATGTAGAATATATATCCTTTATGATTAGAGTTGCCCCAAATAATTGAAGTGGATTGTGTAAAATATTAGACAACTCTTCAACTATTTCAAATTACTCTTGTTTTTGTGTTCATAAAAAAAGCAAAATAGGCATATTTATTGATGTTAAAATTTATCATTGTTTCTTAACTTATGATGATTTGATTCATTTTTCTTTAAAAAAACTAAAAACTAAAAACTACTATCAAATTTGTAATACCAAAAATATTACTTTATATTAAAGAAAAAGACGTTAGAGTACTTTAGAAATGATCATCAGGAGCACTCATATGTTTAAGTCAAAATTTGTAAAAAGTATAAAAGAGAAAAAAAAAAGCTTTCTTTGAGCTTGAGCTTCTCCTTTTTGGAATTTCAATTATATTATAGGAGGTTTTAAGGTAAAAAGTGTATTTTTAACTTTAATCTATATACTAAAATATAGATCATTTGAAACACCTAAAAAGAACTTTAATATTTGAGGACTACTTAATTTTAACTTTGAATTAACATAATCCTTAACAAGATTAGGTCTCTATTTTCACTTTCTATTATTTTTATTATTTACGTAAGATCAACAAAGTGATGTATAATCTATGTGGTACCGTGAGTCCGATTCTCTTAAATCAAATCTAAATGATAAATAATCTAATAAACTCTACTAAACTTTAATAAATTCTAATGAACTATAATTAACTACAATTTAAGATTAATTCTAAATAATCTTAATTAAAAATTTCTCCAATTTTGATGTGGTTTCTAGAATGAAAACTTGTAATATTTGACTATTTCAAAGTGGAGACCTTGCTATGCATACAATATTGGATCTTAATATCTATGTTCATATAGTCAGGTTGTCTTTTATTTGGATAAAAGTACACTTAGCCCCTAATATTTGCAATAAAATTTAAGGTAACAATCCTATTTTCAACTTTAATATTTATACTAAAATATATGTTAGTCCCTAATATTTTTGAGTATTCAAAATAAACTTTAACGTTTTCATAATGTTCAATTTTGACCCTAAATGACAGAATCCTTTATGACTTCATCAATTATGTGTCGCGTCAACGTTATCTTCATATTATTTTTTAATATTTTAATGTTAATATGGTTCCCACTATGCCACATAGAAGCTACATGGCACAATGGAACCTATATATTTTAATTAATCATAAATTCATATTAAACCATTCATTCTTCATTTTTTATCATGTATACTAAATCCTGATTAAAAATAATAAACTTAATTAACTATAATAATCTAACTTAACCCTAGTTAAGCTAGTTATAACCAAAAATCATAATTTTTAAAATTTCCAATATGAATTCTCCAATTTACACAATTGTGTTTTATCGTTATTTGAATTTTAATCATACAAGCTCTGCCTAACTTTATCTTGAAATGGAGATGGTTGCCACCTCTATATAGACTGCCAATAGAAGGAATAATAGCCTTAGCTTAATTATCGCCTTTTCTAAATTGAGTCTCTGTTAACTTCGAGAAATTACCATCAAAATGTGACCTCATAAACCTATTTGTAACAAGAGACAAATTTAGGTTTTGGCTTTATTGCCATGTAACTATCTAATCTATGATACCATTCATGGTTTTGGCTTTATTGCCATGCAGCTACATAAAGAAAAATCAAAAGGTTAAAAGCATATTTTGAACCCTATTGTTTTTATAAAAATACAACTTGAATCTTAACATTTCAGAGCATTCAATTTCATTCTTAATGTTTTCAAAACATTTAAAATAGAATTTAAACAGATGAAAAATTTGAAGAAAATTAAACTTATGTTTGTTTAGTGTCATATCAATGTTTTATTATTTTTAAAATTAGTTAGTGGGTCCACTTGCACGTGGCATAATGGGACCTACTAATTGATTTCAAAAACTTAAAATTATTAATATAATTAAATTATTATCTAACTTAATTATTTTAATTTTGCTTCTAACTAAAATCCCTAAAATTTTAGGAAACTAATTTTTAAGTTATTGGGAAACCCTAATTGAACCCAAATCATATCCAGATTCCAATAATACATCTCAATCAACACTGCTCAACCAAACCCTCTTTACCAATAAGCAACACATTTCCTTAGTTCACAAGTCAATTCCATTAGTCACTATTTTCAATCCATTGAGTTCGTCAAAGGAATGCCTGTGGTTCTTCTTAGGTGGTTGGTTCCACCACCAATCCCTCTTAGGCAAAGTGTTCATCACTTTTCCACTGTTTTGCCCTCCATTTATCAAATTTTCCCACTTAGAGCACTCAACCAAGCAAGATTCACTTCTAATTATGCTCTTAATCCTCCACTAACTATTTACGATGAGGTATTAATAGGTTTTGCAGTCTCTGATGAAGTAACACAAATCGATCCTCTAACAGAATTTTTTGGGGATTAATTGATCCCCATATTGAACTCCTTAAACTCTTTAATTCTAACACAAATGGTGTTCCAGTAAAGCAGCACAAGTGGGACCATTTACCCTTTATTGCCTACCTTGATTCTTGAGGCAACATCTATGATAGGGGTTCTCAGGACATGAAGTGTGTGAGTATGCAATACTTGGAGACCATTCACGATTTGAAGTCGTCTAAGTTCTAAACACTTTAATTCATTACCTATCTTTTTTTGGAAGATAAATAAATAAATATCATTGAAAATGCTAAAAGGCAATCAAGGTAGTTACAAGATTATAGGAACAATAGTCATGAAACTATAAGGTTAAAAAACCAGTCCTCATAACAAAGCTAGAATTATTAAAAAGCAAACAAGGCTTGATTACTCCAAACCCTAATTATGCTTCAAAAACAAATAAGGCTTGATTACTCCAGACCCCAATTATGCCTTATGGAAGAACTTAGGCTACCAATAACTGGGTTGGCTATCAAAATCTCTCTGATCCAATAACAAGTTCCGTTTGCAACAACATATTTATCTGAGTGAACATCCCTGAAGATCCTTTGGTTTCTTTTAAACCAAATTGAATAGATAGGATAAGTTACCATTAGACTCAGGCAATTCCTAACTTCTCTAATCCTTTTATAGAGATTTTCAGCCTAAACCAAACTATGTCCCTAGTCATTTTCAAGGCAAACTAAATTCATTTGTGTTGCATCCTTGCCCATATTGTAGAAGAAAACTTGCATTTGAAGAACAGGTGATTAGCAGTTTCAAGTAATGTGTGGCCTAGGACACAAATATGATTATTGCTTCCCTTCAATCTATCTTTGGTCTTCAACCTTCCTCTAGCTACGAATCAGGTTATAAAAGAAGCTTTAGACGTTGTGGATCATTTCTAAACTATATTATACCAAGGAACACTCGAATAATGAGGTCTTATAGCTTTCAAGTAAGAAGAGTTAGTGAATTCTCCATTACAGCTAGCAGATCAGACTAGTTTATCCTTGATGGATGAACTAGGCATGTATTTAGGGAGATAATCTTGAAATCTGTCAACTCCTCTTCCTATGATCTTCCACTCATTGTCAACAATAACATGTGAGACCTTAATGTTGATTGTCCATCTACCTAGTAGAGAGAGCAATTCGGCTCTCTTAGTCAATGAACTATGAGGTGTCTAATTGTCAAACCAAATCTAAGAATCTTCACCATTGCCAATCTGCATTTTAATAAGGGGGTAAATATTTATACCTTAAAATGTTGACAAAAGGTCAAGAATGTTCCATCTTCTCTTCTAACTACCATCATGTACCTCTCTTTTGTTCTTAACAAAGAAATAACCAAAATAGAGAGGCATTTGGGTTCAATTATGGATTTTGCATTCAAAGGTTTTCCAGCAATTTGAGAATTAGTTTTCTAATTAAGGGCTTTAATTAAAATTTTAACAAAAATAATTAAGATACAAAATAATTAAACAATATTAAAATATTGATAATTTTAAGTTTTAAAAATAAGTTAGGGTCCCATTATGCCATGTGGTAGTAGAACCCATTAACTAATTTAAAAAAATAAAAAGTGTTAGGTCAGTAGCATTTAACAAACGAAAGTTTAACGTAATTTAATTTTTAATCCATTTATTAGTTTAATTTGAATGATTTAAAAATGTCAAGATAAAATTAAACGTCTTAAAACATTAAGGTTCAAGTTATATTCTTATAGAAATGATAGAGTTTTTAAAATTCACTTTTAACTAAAATTAAAATTACAATCTACAAGTATAGACGAACAACTTGATAATGTAGGATTGGAATTAGTTTTACTCATATGATAAGTATGGTGGGGTTTAGGTGATGGAGAAGACTTGCTAATGACCACACCCCATTGGTACTACTTTCTGCAATAGTGAGTTGCAAATATATAAGCTAAAGAAGGAGGGGGAGGTTGTCGGAGTGAAGAAAGGAAATAAAGAAATCAAATTGAGAACTTTAGAAATTAGGATTTTTTGGTTAAAATTAGATTAATTAGGTTAAATTAAATAATTTTGATTAAAGTAGAGTTATTAGCCTTAATTATGGTTTATTATATATAACTATAAATTAAGAATAATTAGTTTAATATTAATTAAAACTTAATTAAACTGCGTGAGTCCCACTATGCCACTCAAGTTTCACATGGTACAGTAGGATTCATAAAGATATTAAAATATAAAAAATAGTTACATCAGTGTTGACGTAACATGTAACTGACTAGGACATGCTCTACTAAGGGTTTTATCATTTTAAGCTTCAAATTAAGTATTTTGAAAATGTTATAGTTTATTTTTAATGCTTCAAAATGTTAGGTTCTGATTTGTTTTTTAGTACAAATGTCAAGGTCAAAATGCACTTTTTTTTTCAAAATCTAACATAGGTCAAATGTATAAGAGCGTTCAAAAAGAACCATATCATTTCAAAATCACCTTATTAAATTCCCAACTGATGGAACTATTAATTTTGTTAGAGTTTTGTTAGTTAAATGCCACGTCAATACTTTTTAAATTATTTTTTGACATAACTTTTTAAATTCTTGTTTCCATTTTTGGGATCCATAAAGTTACTAACATGGCTTTTTAAATTATTTTCACTTTTATGGGACCCACCAATCCCACGTGACTTCAAGAGTCCCACTTTAAAATAAGCTCATGTTTCTCCTTTCTTAGTTGTCTTCTTCACTGGCACTATAAACCGATCTAATTGATTTACTCAGTCTGAAAGGGGCATTAGCTCGTATTGTTATCCTTTCCATAATTTTTTTTATGCTTAAGTCCATGCTTTGCACATGAATTCAGTATGGAACTTCCATTATTTATAACATATAATTTTATGTAAATAACATGTATTCACTTATTATTTAGCTTCCATGAACACCATTAAACACTCAAATTAAAAAAATATAAAGTATATATCTCGATAGAATTTATCCATGATAAAAAGTATCAGAAATTATAACCCATATATTTTTTTCTTCAAGACTATCAATTGATTAACATTAATGCCCAACAAGTAAGCAAAAATTTACCACCAAAAGAGAAAAAAAACTTTCACACAATTTACTTGTAAGAAATAAAACAAAGTTGGAACAAATCTTACATATTTCTTGTGGCCATAACCTTCATCACCACCATACCATACTTTTTTTGAGATTGATCCTCGTTATCTTCACGATGTCAATCATAATCAGACCTTTTATACCCATCACCCTCTTCCCTACCATAACTAGATCTCTAATACTAACTCCTCCCTTCATACTTTCTCTATCTTCTCCATAACTTGACTTTCTACCATACCTACCACTTCCATACTCCGATCCATGACCTTTATGTTTAATTTCACTCTTTCTTTTATAGCAAACTCTATATTTAAACTTGATCATCCTTTTATACATAGATTTGTGTTTTGATTCGATCCTTCATCTATAGATCGACCTATATAAAAATTTAGGTCTTCGTTCGTACCCAGATCCATACTTCTTAGTGGATTTCTCAAACTTAAGTCTTCCATTATATAAATTCAAGTCTCTTTCTGTACCTCAATCCATTATTCATACTTTCTAAGATTTATTAGGTTTATTTTATGACAGCGTGTGTCGAGTGCAGCACAAAGTTTACCTAACTCCACACATTAAAAATTTGTAGTTATTGTGAGTCAGGATCATATCCTTAGGGAATGTACATTTAATTTTTGCAATGAAAATAATAGATGTTAAGGAAATAAAAGGGGGTTTTAGGTTGATGTGATTGAGAAAATAAAATAAAATAAAACTAACACAAGAAATTTATAGAAAATAGTCAAAAGCGATAAAAGTGATGAATATGTGTAAAATCTGATTCTCAGATCAATCTCAGCCTATACATGATTAAACATATTTCATTGTTATAATGCTTTCAAACCTCTCCTATAACTATTGATCGTATACTAACAATAAGTTATGCTAATCCCAGTTTTCCCTTAGGTTATGTTTAATTAAAACAAGCTCTTTAATTAAACCTAACAACCAAACAACCTAAACAAGCTCTCTAGATTTAATTGGGCAGCTGCATTATGAAATGGAAAACAGACCAATCTAGGCAATAACTGCACAAGCTCGGGTCATTTAACGAATGTTACGTTATCCTTAATGATTTAACGTCATTAGTTACTACAAATGAATCCAAACACAATGACTACATATTGTATTAAAGATTCTAACAATGAGCTCATATATAAACAATCTAACGATAACGAGAATAACGATCATCCATACATGAATACCCAAATCAATTAAGAAAAGAATAACCTAAACAATCCCTAGAGAGAGGTTCAACATTAAACAATGAAAAGATGTGCTTAACCATGACTTTAGGCATCAATTTCACCTCTGAAATGGTGATGGGAAGTTCAGCTCTCCATAGGTGTCTCAAAATAATAAGCTTCAGTCTTTACAAAACCCCGAAATGATGTCTGCCTCTTTCTGCCATCAACATATTCTATTTATACTAAAAACTAGGTTTCAGGCAGCCAGGTGACAAAAGCCACTGTCATGAATGGCCTCATTGAAGCTCACAACTGTGAGCTTTATGTCATAGGCGTGAAAAGGTCACGACCATGACATAATTATTATGGGCATGACTTAATTTTCTACAATATATATTCTTCATTTTATGCATTTTGTTTCTTCTCTTTGCTTAATCATTCACCTTTTTGTTCCATAAAGACAACTGAGTGTGAGTTTCTAGAAGACGGCTTAACGAGTGTGCTTTCAACACACTTTAGCTATTATTCTTCCTAATTGTACCTAAAACCAAATATAAACTAAAGTAAATGTCTTAAGCATTTTAAAACATTAATCACTAAGTGTTATGGATTAAATGTATCGATAATTAAGCATATAAAGTTCCTCCACACTTAGCTTTTGACCGTCTTTGGGCAAATCATCAAAATTAAAGTCACAAACTAAAACAGTTACTCATTTTTCATATTTCCCAAGAATAGATAGTCATAAGCAAAGAGAAATAACTTCTCAAATTATAGCAAGAACTCAACATTGAACGCTTCTACTCGTGATCAATTAACATTCATCACCTTTAGAAACTGAACAATCTAGAGGTAGACTTGGACAAAATGTGTTTAAATATGATAAATTCATGGGTACACTCAAACACCATTCATGATCAAGACACTTCACAATTTTGCATATCATTTCATTTCTCCACCACTAAGATTCATATGCATAATCATAAATCAATGGAATTTTAAGGTTGTAATGTGGGCAAGGGCTAAGGTGAGATGTATTTGGGTAATCTAGCATAAAAACCATCAAAGCTAGTAAAGCAAGAGTAAAACTTAATATAACATCAAGCTTAAAAACTAACATTCATTCAAAACTGGGCACCATTAGCTATGATGAATGCAAAAACTATGTTTCAAAGCTCAAATTCAAGCTCTCACACCATAAACCACATGAAACATAAGGAATTAAAAGGAATCACTTATACAATCGATGACAAACGATACATTATAACTATAAGTGGTGATCCTTCAAAACGTCAGCTACCTTATATGCATCATACTCAAATCACCCATTCCGTACAATTTTAGGAGAAGAAACTAATAGTGAATGACTTTGCAAAAAAAATGCATTTCCTCCTTGATACTTTTATTTAAACATTTTTTCTTTTTTTCTTTTTCTCTTTCTTTTTCTTTTGCTTTTCTCTTTATATATATATATATTGAAAGAAGCTACATAAACATTTGAAATTCCTTGTTAAGAGATAAAATGACATTCCAATAATTATAACTAACCCACATATATGCATACCCCCACACTTATGCTTTTGTGCATCCACAATTATAAACGATTAACAAATGCTCCATTAGCTTTAAGGCTTAGGTAGGACATTTAATTAGGTTTAAGGCATGAAATATGGTTTGTTTTAGTTAGGTTCAAGGCATGTAATATAGTTAGCACAAAAAGGAAGGATAATAAAGCTCAAGGGCTTAACAAAGTGAAAATTCATATCAAAAGGTAGGCTATTTTTCTAATGTAACTTGTGAAACAAAAAATTGCCTATATCATTTCCATGTTCACACATGCGATATAAATGTGGTCTCCAATAGAAATTCAAAGCAAAGTCAGGATGTACATGTCATGAAGGTCATACACCTAAATAAAAGACAATGAGATTGATATAAATATGTTAGTCTATACAGGCTCAAAATCTCACAGACTTGTGTCTACCAGTAGTCACCACTCTTTTAAAGATAATGTATATTGACCAATCACAATAGTAAAAGCATATGCTCAAGTTGCTATGGATTCTTCTAATCAATTCACTCTCTAATTATGACTATATAATCTTAAAAGCGATATAAAAAGAGAAAATATTTGTTTGTTTGTTTGATTTTGAAAATGCCTAAGAAGCCACTTAATCAAAAATTAAGCTTAAAAACGTGTATAAAAACTAAGATCCCTACTCTCACACTTAGAACTTACATTGTCCCCAATATAACATCAAATATAAGAAATGGAGCATTTAACAAAAACAATAAATCCGAAAATCTAAATAAAAAGAAATCAACTTCCCTCGGA
>JANQAP020000048.1:4994026-5007293 GCA_026874005.2 Erythroxylum coriaceum | reverse complement strand
AAGGAGTGTTATTGCTTTAGAAGAAATGAAAATGGGAAGGTTATGAGTGAATGTGATGTTAGAATGGATGTAGGAAGATTTGGAGAGGCTTTGGAGGGGTTTGGGTAACCCCTATGTCCGTTAGACGGACTTTAGATCTGTTAAACGGACCTTCTCGGGTCTGTGAGGACCCCCAGCATTGCCAATGTCCGCTTAACGGACATTATGTCTGTTAAATGGACCTTCTCGGGTATTCCAATATTTCTGCTCAGTTCATGTCCCTTTGGAGAGACATATGTCCGCTAAGCAGACCTTCTCGATTTGTTTGTGTCCCAGCTCAGTTCATGTCCGTTTGAAGGGATATATGTCCTCTAAGCGGACCTTCTCGGGACAGTTATAAAAATGTGAAATTTTTGACCCTCTAGATGGCAAAATCTCTCTTTAGGGTCTTCACAGAAGTTGTAGAACTCGAAGTCCTCTTCGAAACCGTACTTGAATGGTCCAAATCTGATATCTCTATCAAAAGTTATGCCAATCATTTCATAATGAACTAGAGACATGGAGCTACAATTGTTCTGAAGAAGTCAATTTGTGATTCCTCTGCCGGAATTGGTTTTGGCTAGAGAGATCCCATAGAAACAACCTTATAGGATGATACATTCACGTCTTTGATATTTCGGATGGTTGAGCTCCGAAAACGGGGTCCAACAGAGACAAGCAAGGAAGTTATAAATTCTATCCTTTTTGATAAAGCTTTTCAAGGTGGTTGCATCTTCACTACACAACATCTGAACACACCGGTATTGGTCCATTTCTTGCCATAGATTTTGTAGAAGGTTAGCATATTGAGTAACATACAGGTTACCTTGTTTAGTGGCTGAGATCTTCATTTTGATCTCATATATCAAGGCAGCATCTCCTGCCTTTGAATAGGTCTATCGAATAGTATCCCATATGTCTTTAGTTGTTGGTAGGCACATGTAAATGTCGCTTATTTCAGGTAACATGGAGTTCCGCAACCATGACATGACCATGGAATCCTCTTCATCCCAAGCAGCAAATTTAGTGTCTCCCTCTCTCAATCTGGTTCCAAGTAGGTGACTAAGTTTGCTTTTTCCTTTGAGAAATGTTTGAACAAGTTGTGACCACTTCAAATAATTTTTTTTATTAAGCCTGTAGGCTGCTTGGATATTCTGCAAATCTCCTGTTTGTTGAGTATTTGATGTCTCCTCTGATTTGGTAATGGAATTGATTTATGAAGTTTCAGATATGTCGAAGGTTTGAATAAGAACAAAGAAAAAATTGACAATCAAGGCCAATGATGGGGAAAAAAATCAGCAATGAAGGCTGGAAAAATTGCACTTGGCAATGAAGACTTGGAAAGAAGAAAATACTTAGCAATGAAGGTTGATAGAAGGAGATCCCAAGAGCAATAGCTCTTATACCATGCAAAAAAACTGAATTGTTTTATATATTCACTTGGTTCTAGGCTGTATATTATTTATACAAATGGAATTTGACTTCTGTCAATCCCATGAACTATGATGTCTCCCAAATATTAGGAGTAAATTATTCTATCCTAAAATAGAAAAGGATTCTATCCTAAGATAGAAAAGATCATGGGCTATATATGGAATTTCTAGCTGTAAAAGATATTCTGGATATTCCACAACTGTACAAAGCAAGATATTCTAGATTTTCAGCAAATATAATTGTGTTAAATACTTGATAGTGTGTCCACATCCAGATCCAGAAGTGTAAGTAAACAACATTTATTTTACAAGAAACTGCAATGAAAGTGTGGTAAATGAAGAACACCTACTCCACATTCAATGAGGACCCTCCCTACAATGTCCTCTATTCTCATCCCCATAGTTTTCGTCTTTAAATATTCCTCACACTTGCATACTCAACTGGAAATAATAACAACATTGGTGGTAGCTTAGTCGAGTTGTTCAGACCCAGAAATGGATTTGGCATACCCGGTTTCAAAAAGGGTGGGGTGACATTGTCATTGGCTACGTTTTTGGCTATGGTGGTCTTACCAATGGCTACCCTAGACGTGGTATGGTTATACTGCCAAAATATCAAGTTGGCTCATTCATCTCTTGACGTTGGTCGTGGAAGGACTCTTGAGTCTTCTATTTACTAATTTTGCTTTTCAAAAATTTGGTATTCTTTTTTATATATGAAATACAATGAAATAAAACCGTACTGTTCTTTATCTTTATTAAGGCCTTCAGTGGTCCGTAAGGAAAATGTCCATGCTAAAACAAGAAGTTGACTTGTCCAGCCAAGTGTTTCAGTTCATATAGTCAGTCAGGGAAGGGGTACGGTGCAGGCGGCGGAGGCGGTGGCGGAGGTTGTACTATGGATTGTAAAGTGTGTGCTTACTGTTAGAGAAGCCGTGGGAGCTAGCAAAGCACGCAGTAACTAGTAGTACATAGATATCTGCCACTAAATACTTTGTTGCGAGCACGCCTTCTGGTTCCACTGCCATGTTGGATTCCTATGATTAATATGCGCGATTTATGTTTTAAAAATTGGTTTTTCTTTTTAATTTTTGCTTAAACCTAGCAGACACAAATTACATCTATAAAATAGTAGCAGCGTAGCTCTAGAAACACATAAGAAACAGATACTTCTATCTCGGCTTGGGAGCCACCACTGAATACTGATGGGGTTCAAAGATAACGCAAATGTTAAAACAGAAGTGGCGAGGGCTCAGCATCTGGGATGAATACTTGAACTTCTGGGCCAGAAAATGAACTTGGTTCTGGTTCAGGCGCAAATTGTTTTTATTTGATGAACAATTAAAGAAATGTTATTAAATAACAATAGAAAGGATTACAAGTAATCCAATGGAAAGATCCCAAATTGTTAATAGTTCATGTATATGCATGCGCTTATATGTTCATACAAGGTGAAATATTGATGATACTTGAGCTGAAATATGCTCTACCAAACACCGGGCAAGAAAGTTGAAATGAAATATTTGCAGGCAACTCGTGTGAAAATGATAAGAATCATTACACCCCCCAAACTTGGTTGTAAGCATTTAGCATCCAAATCCAAATATTTCATGCCATAGCTATTACCACTACCAATCATCGGCCCTGGCAAGGGCAACTGCATCTGCATTTGGCGTGGGCAACTGCATTTTCAGACATCTCCGAGGCTCCAAACTGAATAAAATTCAGCTTAGTTGGTTTTCCATGAGGACCAACTTTTCTCTCTCTCTCTTTCTTTCTTTCTTGCTTATTAGGATGTATTTTCAATAGGCAATGCGGATAATACTAAATAATAGTATACCAAAAAAGATGGCAAGATCCCATGACAGTACTCCCAAAATTTATAAAAGACATATATAGCACTCAAGCAAGTAATGATAAGAAATGAAACCATTCTATCAAAGGGCTGAAGCAAGTAAAATCTGTGTCGAATTTTACGTGTCTGTGGGCATATACAACCTAAATCCAAATATTCACGTCACCGATCAAATAGCATAGAATCATATTGCTGCCCTCAGTGCTCCTCTTGCAGCCTCCCGTTTCATCTCTGCAGCTTTGCCACTGCCACGGAAATACATGTACACTTGCTGCAGACATGTCATTAGCAAGTGAGAATTCTCCATATGTTGGAGCAAAATAGTTCAATGGAACAATTTAAGTTCAATACAACATTTAAATACCTGCAATACCCAGATGCTGACCATGACTTCAAGGCAGAAAAACCCAAATCCAATAAAGTAGAAGATCTAAAGAATGAAAACAATCAAATATGGTCCAACATAGAAAATTGTAGCAACTTTGTTGATTCCAACCAATCTTCAGATTGATATCTTTTGAACTGAAATATTTATCGAGGTATGAAGGGAAAAGGCAAAACATGAGCAAAGAATCGAAAACAGAGAAGGATACCCCAAGTCATATTCCTCTACTGCTGAATTTTCAAGATGTGTTTCATTTACATGGAAGCCAGTTGGGCCAAACATACACAAAACATATTTCAAAGCCAAATAGTAGGCTGGAAATATACCACTAGATCAGACATCTTACCCCAACTAAAGTATAGTCACCAATAACGTCAATTGCAGACAAAATACCACTGTTCCAAAGTCAAAAATCAGACTAATCAGATACAGGCATTAATTTTCAAAAGCATCAACAAATAAGAAACTGAAAAACTTCTCTGAAGACATACGTAAAAGATTTTCCTTTGAAGAATATAGGAGGAGCAACAGCAGCAACGACGCAGAAGCAAATATGAATCTGCAGCACGGGAATATGTAATAAAAATTAGGTTTCTTTCAATTCTAAAATGAAACTTGGTGTGGACAAACAAGAAGTACCACGTAAAAGAGGAAAAACCATCCAAATTTCAATGCACTTTCCGTCCTGATAAAAGTAATGTCAGCATAAGTACATTGTATATATAAAACAACAAATTCACAAACAGAATCCATTGTAAGAAGGAAAGTAAGTACCTAAATGTACGATATAGTGGACGATACCACAAGAAATAGGCTCCAGGAACTCCTGATATGAAGTAGATAATAGCAAGAAACCATATTCTCACACCTAGAAAGAAAACATGATAAAGTAAGAATAAAAAGAATATGGTATATCAAAATGAAAAACTTATATAGAACTTGAATAAACAGGAAGCAAAGAATAAAATTGATAGTAACCTTCTCCCTTTATCCATGCAGATGTAACAGCTATGACATTCCAGAAAAGACAAAGAACCAACCCTGCACAGAAATCACGGTCCATTAAACAACACAAACTACAAGAATAAAGCAATAGATAAACTCCAAAAGAAAAGAACAAATGAATAAATAAATATCTGTTTCACCAATGCTTAATGTCAGGCTAGATCAGAGAATAACATAATGACATTCAGTTTGAAACAAAATAAGTTAATCCAATTAGCCAGCTCTATTGTAAGCATTAGGAGAATGAAGTTGATCAAAACATGTTGTAAGATCAATTCAATCAAACTTTAACCCCTAGACATGAAGACAACTTTGATTCTAGTGATTGAATTTTCATACTTTCTAAATTAATGCTTATATAATAGTTTTCCAAGACTCATTAAAATAAAATAAACAAATACCAATTCATATTTTCAGCAAACCTTAATTAATAAGCTAAATACATGATGTAGAAAGAGATAAAAATAACTTGAAACTATTTTCATAATCATGCCGGATTTCACCATTTTGGAAACTTCAATCCATAAACAATTGAGAAAAACTAAAGATCAAATATCAAAGCATATCAAGAAATTTTCAGTGACACTTCTGTCCACTGATAGTAATATCAGCTTAAAATGTCCATGCACTGATGAAAATACCTAGAAATGTTGAAAACGCAACATATTGAAGTCTTTGCAGATGTATGGGAATTTCGTTCGCAATATCATGGTGGATAATTGGAAAGAAAGGTGGCCAATTTTTCTCCTCAAGGACAATTCCAGCTGTACAAAAGGAACTGAAAATAAAAAATCCATTGCAGGATATATAGCACCTCCAGACACTTAGTCAATTAATAATTTTAAAACCTAAAAGATATTACCTCGTGCAGCAGCATCCTCTTTCCGTTTTACTTCCTGTATGCAACAAAAGGTTTAGACTACTAAAACTAAAAGGAAAAATTATCCTTGTAAATAAAAGGATAACTGCATCATGGTGCTCTATGTTATTGGTAATAACCTTACAATGACTACCAAAAAATGCCACAGAAAAATAACAATGGATGAATATATATAGATTCGATGATTGTTGATAATCCAGCCAAAGGTTTGTCACACAACACTAATTCCATGCTTGGGTGCATCCTCGTTTAAAATTTTTGAAATGGACAATTATAAGTTCATCATCATATAAATTATGAGAATGGAAAGTTAGTATTAAATCAGTTTTTTCCGTCGTTACTACTAACCTCACAATGTCTCTACCTACAAAAGCCACAAACAATAATAAAGGATAAACATACAGACAATTGATGATTGTCCAACCAAAGGTTTATCAACTAACATCAATTGCACGAATGATTTCATTCCTCATATGAAACTCATTTAGAAAATAATAAGTGTATAATCATATAATTTATGAGAATGGAATTGAGCAATACTAAATCACAATGTTTCATTTTAGTTCTAACTAAATCACAATGTTTCATTTTAGTTCTACTAACCTCACAACGTCTACATACAAAGTGCCAAAAACAATGATAAAGGATAAACAAATACAGCTAATGATTGTTGATAATTGAACCAAACATTTAACACCCAATATCGTGTCTGCTAATGAGTACATTACTTATTTAACACTCATTGAATGGACCATTATAAGCGTATCATCTTACAGACAATGACAACAGAAAGTTGCAGAGGATTGTCACAAATGTCAATTTCTGAAAGGATAGACCTCAGTAATTAAGTTTCAGGTACACTTTCCATACAGACTTCCAGTAGTAACACGTTAATATATAAGCACTTGAAAAGTTTTATATTAACCAACTCTTTAAAAGGCATCACAAGATTACTGAAGAACCAACTCAAATGTTAGGCATAGGAGATCGTGGAAGAGGTTATATGATCATGCAGTATGCAACAATTCAAAACTTCACATTTCAATGGACAAGAACCTGCTCCCTTCTCTTTAGTTCAGCCTCTTTAGCTTGGAGTTCCTTCTCTTTCTTCCTTAAATCCTAGATAGATAGCAAAATAAGAAGAATTGCTAAATGCTATAGAGGAAATATACTATGTTTGTTTCCACCAAACTGAGAGTTTACTCGTGAATTATTTGAATCAATTGGGATGTCAACTGTTGCACCATGATTATAATTGAAATCAGCCGGTTCTGGAGGAAGTGGAGAAAGCCTAGAGTTTGTAGCAGGAGGAACACTCTGAAGAAAGGAAGCATCATGAGCAAAAACTTGTAAGCTCCTAAACAAAATTATCAAGGTTCCAAATCATAACAAATGAAAAGCATGAAACATAATGTTATCTTGTAAATGTTAGGCTTACTGATGTGTAAAATGCACCCCCACTGTACTTGGACTGCCCCGATGACTTCCCCCTCACAGCTGGGTCCTGAGTATACGGAAATGATTAGAGAATAAGCAATCTAGGCTTCCAAAGACAGAAAGCAGGAGACAGAACCTTAACGTAGAGCAGAAAAAGTTCAAATAGTCAAGCATCTACACCTCTATAACATGTTCAAGTGTAAAAAGACAAAGCTATGCTTCTATAAAGCACATAGAACGAATCACAGAGCTAAAATCAGCTCTCTAACGCAAAGCTATAAGCTTGGTGTCCCAATAGACTTACGACAACAAAATCAAGCAACGAACTTCACATCGAAAAAGCTATATTTGGTAAAGAAACCAAACAAATCAACCATCAAAATTGGTCATTAAACCCTAGACTCATTTCTCAAAATTAACCAAAACCAGTACACGTGATCATCTTCAAAACCCGTAAAAGCCCAAACTGAAAAAGAGAACAGATAAATTAAACCACATGGAACAAAACTTCTCTACTCCAAAATAGAGCAAAAAAGAGACTCACAGAGAAAGGGTTGACTTCGTCTTCATCGAAAGGATTGGGATCGTAGCGACCAGCCATGGAGACCCAAATAACCAAAGAGAAAATGAAGCAGAAACTACAAGAAACAAAGAGATTCAAAGTATAAATGGAGAACGAGCAAAGGGGAAGACTTGTAAGGGAAGCCAAGTATTGAATTGAAATGAAGACAAAAAGTGAAGAAATTTGAGAGAGAGAGAGGTTGTTGGCAAGCTGCACAGGGAGGCAGGACGACTTGGTAATTATCGGACTCTCTTATTCAACTGATATTTAGGAAGTCAAGCATTTGTGAGGAAACGGTGGGCACTTGTAATAAATAAATTATCATGAAAATGCTTTTAATCTGATTTTACCTTTTAAGTGTTCCTTGTCCATATGCTAATTCAATGTGTGCCACATCCAATGTTAGCATTTTGTTTTCGTTAACTTCCACCCTTGACAAACAACGTTGTTTACAATACACGGTGAGTGTCACGGAAGACAAGACCCAGCCTGCAGGCCACCAATTGAAGAGCCTTATGTTTCTCTTTTTTAAATGCAATGGATTTGCTGTGCCGGACGTCAGGCTTTATATCCATGTCAAATAATAAACAATCAATCATATTGCATAAAATAATATCCGCTATGAAAATTGAAATAATGAATTTAATTACGAGGGACTAGTGATACGAAGCAAAATTACAAGTATAAATAAGGCTGCCTGTGGCTGTCTGAGGAACTAAAGCTTAGTATATGCAAATCCTCAGATTGGTGGTGGTGGAGTCTGGTTCAAGAGTCCAGTCCACCATTTATATGCTCTGACTGATGGTGGTGGAGTTTGGTTCAAGCCTCCCCCATAGGATCTCATTGGTGGAGCCGCGGCCGCCTATGTCCCCTACGTCTTTGAATGCTTCTAAATGGATCAACCCACTTCCTGTCTTTCTTTACAGCTTCATTCCACCGCTCCTTGAAGATCTGCAGTTCCCATGTAGACTGCCTTCGTATCTGTTCATTGTTCACACGTACAAAATACCTGTTAAAATTATAGATACAACAACCACGGAGCTGTAAAGAAAGAAAGGAAGTGGGTTGATCCATTTAGAAGCATTCAAAGACGTAGGGAGATTAAAGAAGATCACCAATCTCACCTCAATTCGAGGATCCACAGTTGCAGGACCATGTTTCTGGAACCAGAAAAAGGGATGATTTCTTAGCATAAGATTGAGCAGTTCATAAAGATTTCATCCACAGCTACTACAAGTGTTGTTACCTTGGTCAATTCCTCGAGGTTTGAAGTCTGCTGATTAAGAAAAAACAACAAATTGTTAGTTGCTAGATTAATGCAAGTTATCAACTTGAAAAATCAAATGTAAAGTGAAAGACCTTTTCTCCAGGAGTCCCATCCCCGCCCAAAGTTTGTATTCCCTGATGAACAACAAACTCACTATCAATGACACCCACATTCTTTGTCCGATCTCCCTGTAAATTTCCACACTCCTTTATAAGTTAACACAACTATTAAGGCAATAAGCTTTCCAATGTTCAGGGAAGATTATTACAAGGAATTATCAGGAAGTGGGATCTAGAGGACATTTTCACATTCAAATAGCACAAGACTCAATTGATAACTACAAAGCACGATGCTACCGTCAATGACTTAACAGAGAAACTTAAGGTGCAGTGCCACAAAAAGCAGAAGCAATTATAGGTGGAAGACTTCACATCAATAGTGCGGATTTAGTAGGAGATGCTGACGGAATTGTTGAGACATCACCAAATATACAAATATTGCAGACATCGTGTAAACACTCAGTGATCATATAATAATGTTCGAAGAGGGTATGTTTAATTGTAGCAACCCAATCATACTGTTTTGGTTGGCTATAGATTACAGCCAGATAGTTTGTGAATATATATTGAAAAGGAGACTGCTATAGGCCACGTGAACTAGCCCACAGGCTTTAAATAAATACACAGAACTAAGTCACAAAAACAAATAACAGATGTAGAAAACAACGTCTAAATAAACACCAAAAGTTGCACTGTAAAACCCACCTTAATAATTAGGCACAAAAAGAATATAAAGAAACAGCAAAAGCACATTGTCGGATTATTATACCTGTGCACAGTATCCTAGTTTCATATCCATTCCCCAGCCATGGACTAGATCGTTCTGAACAAAGTAAGAAGAACAAATGGAAGTAGAATTCAGTACCAAGAAGGTTAGACCAGGTTCTCAATAACAGCATATTAATACAATAATCAATTGCCTCATATACAATGTTGAAGAAAAAATTCTACAACTAGAATCTAATCAAAGTCATAGTCCATCTCAAAGAAGACAAAATTAGGAAAAGCATGTAAAAGTTACTTCTTAGTACGTGTTTCAAAAATTAATCCAAGAGGGTGAAGAAATGCTAATAACAGAAGACATTAAATCTTCACTAGAATAAAGGTATTATGAAAAGGTTGACCATATGTATAATTATATATATAAACATACATACACATCTTACCTGTATAAGATGCCAAGTACAATACCAAGCTGATCTTGAAAATACTGGAGCCATACCTTCGACAAATCTATGGAAGAACATGCACAAACTAAATTATTTTGAAATAGGCCCGTGTTTAAGGGAATTCCTGCAGGACATCTGTAAGCTAGCAATAATATAGTTCATGAAGTTGGTACTCAAGCTCCTAGGCATAATTGAATTATTAGGTTTTTAAAGCCTGGAAACATACTATATCTATCACATTCTGGACACAAGTACTTCAAAACTCTTCCAGTATATAAAAGCATCAGTGATAATAAAGGACATCGTTTCCGACATGATTAACAGTTGGATAGCTCATACAAATGAAATCAATACAGATAGATCACCAGCAAAAACAATCAACGCAAATATGAGAGACCACATACCCAGTGCATGGTGGCCCCTCACTAGCATCTGAACACTTAGTACTGCCTCTGCTGTCATAGACTCTTCTGCATGGATTAAGACAAGGTCAGTAATTCTAAAAGCAACAGAAGTCTAAGATCCCAAGAAAAAGTTCCTAAAACTCATCACATTCACCTATGAACCTTCTTGGTTCTGGCACGAATGGTGATTCTATGATGTATATCTGTTGAATTGGGGTCTAAAGCTGGTTGAGATATCTCTAGCCCTTCTGATCTCACAATCTCTAAATACCTGCAAAAGTAAAATCGGCTAAATTGTCTCCTGTACATGTATCACCTAAGAATGCATATAGCACAATAATAAAAATAAAAAAGTATAGAAGACAAACAAATTGAATTTAAGCAAGTCTAACAAGTCCATGGCTTTACCTTCTCGGATCAAAATTCTCCACCCCCAAATCTTCATCCCAGAGAAATATGTAGTCATAAACAGAAACAATAGCTGGATGCAGAAACCGTTTTGCAAACCACCTGAAAATGAACCAGGTTCTATCAAAACTACTGCTGAACCACAATTTGAACTGTAAGTTCTATAGTATGCATGCAAGTACGTCAAATTTATATATGTAAAGATTAAGACAGAAGAGCAGGAGTGCGGCTCTGGAAGTTGAAACAGTAAGATGAAGTGAAGAATTCATTCGAAAATCCACGTCTCTGGCCACCTTTTGAAGATTCAAAGTCTACAACCATATTGTATAGCCGCTAAAGCTTCAGTAACAGTCTCTTTTCTTTTATCTTTTTTACCTTAGCTTACAAAGTAAAACCATGAGACATACAACCAACAGCTCTCATCGCCCCTTTTATGAAACTCGTAGAGATTAATCTAAGCGGTTTTAGCTTCATTTAGAATATCATATTACGTTCAATTCTTTGATATTGCTCCCTCATATCGGTTGTTAGTGTGCTGTACACAGAAAAATGTGTATTTCAAAGACAAAACAAAAAACCCCGTGCCTTTGGGTGCAAAAAGTGTTTCAAATGTTCACCAAGATCAAGCTCACCACTTTGTTTGGTTCTGAGCAACTATATGTATGGCCTGGCTGCTCCACTCAAGATCCCACCAGCCATCCAAATTCCCATCATAATGGAAAAGAATAACCGTAAAATTTTCTGGAAGAAACTGAATCCCATGAAATTAGGCTAACATTCAGCTCTTAAACATCACAATCACACAAGCAGAATGCTATACCTTTTCAACAATGGCATCAACATTACTCTTTAGCTTTATACCAACCGGAATAGCTAGCAAGTTGCGCAGGCTATAAGATTCAACCTGCACTTGATGTCAACAAACATGTCGTGAATAACACAAACACAACACATTTCAGACAACAAACATTGGCAGAATGGAATAATAGCCAACTACAATTTAAAATCACTAAAATATTGTCACACTACCAGAATTATGAATGTTTTTCAAACACATGCTCTTAAACAGAAGCCAGAAAACAGGGAATCGAAACTGACCTTTGACCTGCTAGTTGACCACAGAGGTTTCAACTCCAAATCTGAACTGGCTTGTATAATACCACGAGGTAAATAACGCAGCATTCCAGAAGCCAAAGCTGATTGCTACAGTTGCATCAAAAGCCACATAAGCGAATGAAAAAACCACCCCACTTGTAGTTAAAAAAAATAGTAGTATTCCACAATTAGAGCAGACTGAAGCTGTAGCTTTGCAAGCTCTTCATCTCAGAGCAAAAGAATAAGTTTATGATATAATTACAGTTCTAAAATTACCTTCAATGTGTCAAATGGGTGAAACTTTTCTTCCTTCTAATAACAGCAAAAGAGAAAATTAAGAAGAAAAATAAACAAACTCAGTGACCAAGATGAGAATGAAAAAGAACAAAATATTAAAAGAATAAGCAGTATTAAGTACAAAAGTTGAAATCATATTGTCGTGTAGAAGCATAAGTCAAGCAGGAAAAAGGAAAAATATAAAAATGCAAATATTCCAGTTCACTCCATCAACAGAAACAACAAACATTGAAGGAGTGGTATCAAGTTTTGAAGATTCCAATATAAAAACTTTAAACAACACTTTAACTCACACCAGCAGTAATGGCACAGCCAATTTATATTCATCTTGAAAATCAATGTGAACATCCAATCAAATAGTATTAAGCAAGTTACACAGAGAAGTACTGAGATAAATGTAGCACCAATCAACTTTCCTCTCTCCTGCGCACAAATTAACCAGGAAAAGACAACCAGCAGACACTTGATCTACCTAGCTAGTTAATGTTTAGATGAAAGGATCAGAGCACCTGTGTATGTTCATATTGGTAAACTGTGGTTCTGTAGACAATGAACAACATAACTGTACACAAAATTGCCATAACTGGCAGCCTCTTCATCTTTAGTCCACATTTTCCCTGCATCAGCGATATACAGCTCAAAAGGTTAACACAAGAGACCAATTTACAACTGCTATACCTTCTTAGCTATTTGCAATCCCAAAAGAGGAGAGGAGTGAAGAAACAAAATGAAAGTAGACCATACCCCGTCAAGAAATGCATTCCTTTTTATTGATTTCCATGATCTGAGTGACATCATGGACAGAGTCGAACTTCTTATAATGTTCTCATAACAAAATGTATAGCACTGCACCAAAAATCTGAGAAAATTTAGAGCCATTATAAGCATATCCAAATAACAACAATGCATTTTCTGCTCAAACCAGACTAAGGTTACGCAAAGAAACTCATATAAAGAAAGAAATCACAAGTTCTTTCATCTAAAGTTTTTAGT
>JANQAP020000048.1:4967506-4979310 GCA_026874005.2 Erythroxylum coriaceum | reverse complement strand
CTAATGACATGAAACCATGTAGTGTTCTCTCTGTGGGTCGGTCCAATATATGTTCTCTAACATATATCTATGTATCTGATTTGATAACTCATATCTATAATCAGTAAAACGTCATCATCAATTAGAACACATACTTGCCTTAATTCATTGTTGCTCCACCAACAATGATAGACCAGGGACAGTTTAGAATAGTATTATAATGCTTATGGTTTTACTATCAAGTCACATACTTGATGACATAAGCCTAATATTATTTATGGAATGTAAATCACATTACTTAAACAATATACATGCATATATAAAAGAATACCTCATAATATATAAATAATAAGTTAGAATGTCAGTACAAAAGTCACATATGAGCATTGGCCTAGGGCACACTACTAGCAGAATTAACTTGTTGGATGAATTCTCTTGATAGATTTGACTCTAATTCAGAAGATTTATGTAGTCCTATCTCTAGGATCCTATGCAATTCTTATTATTCATACCACAATTTATTCATAAATATGATTTCTCATTATCTATATATGAATTCCAAAATTGGATTAAAAAACGCTACCATATTTCAAGCCAATCAATATTATTAATCATGAATAATTTATAATAAAACTTAGATCCTTCATTAAATAAAAAATATCAATATAAAATAATCCTTTTAAGGTTTATTCTCAATTATATCCATCCTGATTTAATTTATGCTAAGATAAAAAGAAACCAACAATAATCAATAAAGAAAACAAGATTAAAAAATCATCCTTAGTTGTCTTGAAATTTTGAAGTTTTTGGTTGAATCTTGATGAAATCCCTTTCTTGCTCCCTAAAGTTGCTTTGTTCTTAAGTCAATATGCCTTAATTTGGCTCTTTTTGACTACTCTTCTATCTCTTTTGTTTTAATTCCAAAAGCTCTATTTTATTTAAACAAAACTAAAAAATTCAAAAAATTTCAACTAACACGAGTATAACACATATCCTTATTATTCCTATGTTTCTCACATCTGCAACAAATCCTAATTTATGCAAAAATTACTGCCAATATGAGTCCCCTATATGAATCTTTGTTTAGGCCATGTTGGCTTAGTAAATTCCTCAATAGTGCATCTAAAGGTTCCTTTTGGAAATACATATCTTAAGGCTATACACATGGGTTAATGTTTCTGTTGTGGTCTTCATATGGCAACTCGTTGAAGAAACATAATGGAATAGTAGCCTACGCGAGACATAAAACAAGACTATATTTGACTCATGTTCTAAATATTGGTCCATATTTAACTAGTGTTCATCAAAATTAATGCTAAAAATTCTCCAACTTTCAACTTGCCCAAATTTATTCCTTTTTTCATCAGGGAGATAAAACAAGAACTGTAAATAAAATATAAGCCATATTGAGTACCAAATATAATAAAAACTATCTAAATATTATTAAAATGCTCTCAAACTCATGCAAACAATATAAATAATTAGCACTTATCACATATCATCATATGGCAATCATACTACTATTGGGACAATAGTTTAGTAAGAGAATTCCATAAGATTCTCTCTAGTGAACACTTAATTAAATCTTATAACTTTTATCTTAGTTATCAACATAATTAAGAAAAACTACCTAAATATATACTTTGATTTTGATGAGACTTTAACTCATTTCGTGTGCTTAGTGACTCTAATATTCTACAATACATTATTTCTTTAACAATGCAAGGAACTATGTCAAGTTTATTAAAGAAATTTTTGATCCAAATAATCATTTACACTAAATAAAAAATTTACATAGCTTGAATTAGCAATTGATGCTACATTGGAACTTTCTCAACTTAAAGTAATATTGTTCTAAATAAAATGTACCTTAACTAGAACTTACTTCTATCAAACAAAGGTTAATATTCATATGTTCTGGAACTTAAACATTAAACCATACATATAATAATGGATATCTTTAGTGCTTCATAAATATCAGATATCTTAAATGCTAAATACTTTTAGCATGTTATGTATACAATTGGATTAGAGTTTGTAAGAAACTTTTGTATCTATCTTAATAGATCTATATTTCCAAAACTAAAGTAGCTAAAAGTCGCTTTTGGACTAACATATCATTAACAACTAGAAATATGAATTGTAGTTCCCATGTATTCAAGTTAAAGTAGCATTGAGTTTGCTCAACAAGGCTAATAATAAACAGATGCTTAGTTTAGTCTTATAACAATGGAAGGTAATAATTGTGTTTTAAATATGTACTTAATATTTTAGTCAGAGATTTAATTTTTAAATGATCTTATTAAACCCAAATTAAATATATAATGTCACACATATAAAGTTATAAACTTGCAATTCAATATGCATATAAAATATATCAATCATATATAAAACATACAATCCAACATGCAAAAATAATCAATACAACATGAAATCTTATTTGATTCTAATTATTGAAATAATCTCTATAATCTAAAATAATATTTCTAACTCTTTGGGTAATTAAATTAAATTAAAAATTGATTCCTAAATAAATTAAATTCCTATTCCAAATAAAAATTCAAATTTATTTTTAAAAATTTTCAATTTTAGTTGAAAATCATTTTTAGTTATCTTGACTGCATTAACAATTTAATTGCAAAATAGCTTTTAATAAATTACTTTTCTTACTTATTATAATTTAGAATACCTTTTTTAATTTAACAAGATAATCTAGTCCAATTAGAAAACTATTTCTAATCTAATTAGAAATAAATTTTCCTTTATTAAAAAATCATTTTATAATATTAAAGGGAGCTGCTTTATAAATTAAAATAAAATATTTTAAATTTAATTAATAAAGTCCTTTACTTTATTTTTTCAAAGATTAATTTCTCAATTACTTATAAAATAATTATTTCATAAATTACAAAACTATTTTTAAAATTTTAAAGAAGGCCCATTTATTAATTAATAAATGAAAATATTTTTAAATTTATTCAAGAAAATGTAAATTTTTAATAAATCAAAAAATTATTATCCAAATTAATAAAGAAATAATTTCTAAATAAAATATAATAATAGCCCTCTAAATAAATAATAACGTTAACTTATTTCAATTAAATTGAAATAAATAATTTTAATTAAGAAATATCTTTCTTAATTACTTAAGAAAATAATTTTTAATTTTAAAGAATCTAATTAATTACTAATTCTAATGTAATTGAATACAACTATTTTGAATTCTAGAACAATTCTCTAAAATATTAACTAAGAATCAATTTAATAATTAATCTTACTTTAATTAAGAAGATAATTATTTAATTTTACAATAAGGTTTTGTTATAATTAATATAATCTCATTATACTAATTATATCTCACTTCATCTAATTATAAATAATAACCTTTTAAAATTTTTCTTGATTTGTGATAGCCAATTTAATTTAACAATTCAATTCTTGAAAAACTATATTAAGTTCTAAAAACATTCCTAATAAATTCAACCTCTTTGAAAATATTTTGAAAATAACTTTCTAAATTTATTAGGATTTTGACTAATTTAATCATTATTCCCAAATTATGACTATCACACTTACTATATTGTTACCATATAGTTTCTCTAGTTGTTACAATTTACCTCCATCATCGATTTTCTCCATCACCAACAGCATCTTATGCATCTCATCTGTTTATCGATGTGCCTTTTCATTTAGGCATCTTCACCTTACTAATGGTAAGCCACTGGTACTCAACTTCACCAATGGCAGTAATTGCCCTTTGTGGAAGGACAATTACTGGTGTTGGTTACCTTCTTTTGTTGCGAAAAGTTTTCTATACTAAACACTATAGTGAAAAAAGTCAAGTAAGCGAGGGGATAGAAAAAAAGAAGGGTCGGGAAAAAAACTTATAGCTGATGAATACCAACTCCAATGTCAAATCTAAAAGCTTCCAGTAGTTTATTCTCTTTTAAAAGACCGTCTGCACCTTAGAAACACATAAATGATATACACCAGTGATTAGGTTGTACTGCTCTCGTTTTTTTTGTCATATTTCCATTTTCAACATTACTATTTCTTAGGGGAAGTTCTCAACGTGCATTAGGATAGTTTCTTTTCCATGCTTCAAAAAATGTATAAAAGGGGAAGTTCAGGGAATAAAAAACCATTGAATTTTTCCACCAAAACTCAACTATACAAAGTGAAACTAATTTCTCCCGCTTGTGAGCTTCCTTCTTTGAGACCATTCCTCAACAGGGCAGAGACCGAGTGAAAGCTCACCATAACTAAGCACATAACAACATGGTATCAGAGCAGGGATCCGATAATGGTGCGTCCTCGCACAATCCAACCAAACAATTAATAGAGGAAACCATTCAAACCACCCAACAACAGATGGTGCAAATGCAATATGAAATGCATGAGATGTTCATTCAGTTACAAACACAAATGGATGAAATTGGAACAAGAAGGAAAAGAGCTGGCACATCCCAGTAATCAAATTTCCAACAAGCATAAGGGAAGATCATACCGTGAGTGGTGCGCTTGGATTTTCCTCGATATAATGGCACTGACGACCCGATCACCTAGATTGACTGGGCTGAACAGTTATTTATGTTCTATAAGACCCCTACAAACTAAAAGATTCCATTAACAACATACCATCGCGAAGGAGGAGTCCACCTTTTGTTCCAATCTTTCAAGGGGACTCGTGTATGGGTTACTTAGGAGGAGTTTTAGTAAGCACTAAACGACCGATATAAACTAAAATTGTTGGAAGATTTCTATGGAGAGCTCACTAAGCTCACATAGACGATGACTATTTGGGAATATCAAACCTTATTCAATTAACTACTAGTAAGGGCAATGCATTAACTGGATTGTAGTAGATTAGTTGTTTCATCTGCTGGCTCTAAAAGAACATTTGAGTCGATGCCGTAAACCCATAAACACTACCACATGCTACTCCTCGCCCGACTCTATGAAACCAAATACCAACAACAGAAAAAAACCATAATACCTAAAACTAAATTTACCAATACCGTCACCAATACCTAACATGCCCAGAAACTGAAACCCTCACCCAATCCAACGACCCCAAACACCAATCCCCTAATCAAAAGACTTACCGCAGGAGAGATTCAGGATCGACGATGCTGAAACTTGTGCTACAATTGCGACGAAACCTATACATTGGGGCATCATTGCAAGAGGCTCTTTCTTTTGGATTGCAAAATTGAGGACGAGGAAGTGACTGAAGAAGAAGGGGAACCTAAGATCAAAACCAAGGTAGTTGAGATATCTCTCCGTGCAATTTTCGGGTCTGCTACTCCTCAAATCATGCAGGTACAGATCAAGATCGAAGGATAGACGCTCGTGGCTTTGTTGGATACTGGGAGCTCCCAAAATTTTCTCGACCGAGCATGGGTCTCGTGATTGGGATTGAAAGCAAAGGAGAGGGCATGACTGACGGTCATGGTGGTTAACGGCGACAAGCTCCCTTGTATAGGGCACATTCAAAACCTTCCGATTGACATCCAAGGTGACTCGTTTCAAGTGGAATTCTTTGTAATTGGAATGGAAGGGTGAGACGATGTCCTCAGAGCTCAATGGATGGCAACACTCGGACCTATCCTTTGGGATTTTAAACAGTTAACTGTGGCATTTTAGTGGCAGGAGCGGTCTGTGACTATTACCGATGATTGGACCCCGACGCCTCGATCTCTCAATCGATTGTAGATAGAGAAGGAGTTGCGGGTGAATGAGGTCGAGGAACCTTGATGTGGCTGATGGTGATTGCAGGTAACGAAAGGGGGAAAACAAGTAAGGCTTGGGCCAAAGCCCAACACCTAGACTTAGCCCAGATTTTTAACCAATTCCAACAAGTGTTCCAAAAACCCTCCGGACTTTCGCCAATCGAGGTCATAGCCATAAGATTAATTTGAAGCCAGGAATAGGTATAATTTCAGTGAGGTTTTATTGGTACCCCTACTTTCAAAAGAAGGAAATAGAAAAACTGGTAGAAGAAATGCTGGAGAGTGGGATAATCAAGCCCAGTACTAGTCTATACTCATCACTGGCGCTGCTAGTCAAAAAGAATGATGGATCATGGTGTTTTGATGTGGACTACTGAGCCCTCAATCTAGCCTCTATCAAGGATAAGTTTCCCAAACCAGTTATTGATGAGCTATTGGATGAATTACACAGAGCTCAATATTTTTCAAAACTAGACTTACGAGTAGGATATCACCAGATACCAATGCACCCAATAGATGTGGAGAAGACCGCATTCTTCACACATGTCAGTTACTACGAATTCCTGGTAATGCCTTTTGGACTTTCTAATGCACCATCCACCTTTTAAGCATTGATGAATGATATCTTCCGACAGTACTTGCGAAAATTTATCCTAGTATTTTTTGATGATATCTTGACATATAGCTCCACTTGGGAAAATCACTTGCAACATCTACAAATTGTGTTTTCAATTTTAGCTAACTAGTAGCTCTATGTCAAAAAAGAGAAATGTTGTTTTGGGACCACAGAGATACAATATCTAGGGCACATGATCCGTAGAGGTGAAGTAAGAATGGAGCCAAGCAAAATTGTTGCTATAGAGCATTGGTCCAAGCCGACTTCAATATCAGCACTACGAGGATTTTTGGGGGTAATAGTGTACTATTGAAAATTCAGCAAAGACTACGGGAAGATAGCAACACCCTTAATCGATATGTTAAAAAAAGATAACTACAAATGGAATGTACAAGTTGAGAATGCATTCTCAGAGCTCAAGCAAGTGATGGTGCAAGGATAGCTCTACCTAATTTTAAAAAAACCTTCATTATTGAATGTGATGCTTCTAATATGGGTGTGGGTGCAGTATTAGTTCAGGAAGGAATACCTGTAGCTTTCTCCAGTCAAGCTCTGAAGGGAAGAAATGCAGCTTTGTCCACTTACGAAAAAGAAATGTTGGCATTGGCGCTTGCAGTACAGAAGTGGTGCCCATATCTACTGGGAAGGACATTTGTGGTCTGCACTGATCAAAAAAGTTTGAAATATTTATGGAGCCAACACATCACTACCACAACTCAACAACAGTGTCTTAGCAAGCTAATGGGATATGACTTTACCATTGAATATAAACAGGGAAAGGAGAATTCGGCAGCAAACGCTCTATCCCGAAGACATGAACCAGCACAGGTGATGGCAATATCACTGCTCATACCAGCATGGCTAGAGACCATTTAGGAAGAAAATAAAAATTACGTGGATATGCAAAGGCTACACAAGCTTTTTCAAGAAGGGGAGCTATTAGGGCCATGGTCATGTAAGGATGGTTTATTCTTCTACAAAGATCGAATTTACTTACTACCCTCTTCCCCATTGATAACAGAAATCATACATGGTTTTCATTCCACCACTCATAAAGGGCTCTACAAAACACTCTATCGCATATGATCACAATTCTACTGGCAGGGAATGAAGAAACAGGTAGTGGAAAACATCAAAATGTGCAATGACAACAGAATAAGAAGGAACAAGATGCTTCCAATAGGTTTCTCTAACCCTTACCCACACCTACTACATTATGGAATGAAGTCTCTATGGATTTCATCGTTGGCTTGCCAAATTCTAGAGGGAAAATAACAATCTTGGTAATACTAGATCAATTGTCCAAGATGGCCCACTTTATCGCTTTGACAACACCCATCACTAAAAGCAATGCTACTCAAGCCTATTACGATATTTCCTCAAATTATATGGCGTCCCACAATCAATTGTAAGTGATTAAGATCCCTTGTTTACCAGCTCATTTTGGAAGGAATTATTGTGATTACAGGGGATGGAGTTTTGCTTCTCTTCATCCTACCACCCGCAAACGGATGGTCAAACAGAGGTAACCAACTGAACCCTTAAAATATACCTGTGTTGTTTTATAGGGGAGCACCCAAATTAGTGGACTCGATGGCTACCGTGGACAAAATTTTCCTACAATACTAGTTGGCATTCTTCCACTAGACTCACTCCATTTGAGGTGGTCTATGGCTGAAACCCCCTGGTTTTGACGTTTTATAGATCGGGATCTACGAAGGATGCTAAGGTGGACTTGGAACTAAGCCAGAGGGATCAAATCCTTCGCCAACTACACCAGCAACTCACTAAAACCAAAGAGAGGATGAAGGTAACCTACGATAAGGGAAGGAACGCCAATTTGAAGTACGTGATTGGGTGTATCCTAAGTTACATCCTTATCGGCAACACTCTTTATTTAGAGAATGAAGGCATAAATTATCCACAAGATATTATGGAACTTTCCAAATCACTGAGTATGTAGGACCAGTGGCATACAAGTTGCTTTTACATGGAGGGAGTAAAGTCCACCTAGTTGTGCACATTTTGTTGATAAAAAATAGCTCAAACGGTGCGTCTTCGTGGAGGAAGACTTGTCGGACACAAGATCAAACCTTGATATATAACGGCCTTGTGGACAAGGCCGTTTCCAAGGAGGGAGGAATTTTACGTGCTAACATATATTCAACACAATTTTATTAAGGATTTGATTTTTTTTCCAGTTTTAGTTAGGAAGTTGCCATTAATTAAGGCATAAGCAAAAACGATTAGGCTGTAGTGGTCACATTCTTGCTATCATGTTTCCATTTTCAACATTACTATTTCTTAGGGGAAGTGCTCCACATGCATTAGGATAATTTCTTTTACATGCTTCAGAAAATGTATAAAAGGGGAAGTTTAGGGAATAAAAATCCATTGAATTTTTCCACCAAAACTCAACTATACAAAATGTAACTAATTTCTCCCGCTTATGAGCTTCCTTCGTCAAGACCATTCCTCGACAGGGCAGAGGCCGAGCAAAAGCTCACTAGAACTAGGCACATATCAATCTTCAAGTTAGTGTTCCAAAAATAAAAATAGGGCATACAATTTTGTTTTCAAGAACAAAAAAGGCACTAAAGACAACTAGGGAAAAAACAAAACAATAACCCTCATCGCAATTACGCAATTTTCATAAAGATGGGCTTGCGATTTTTGTTTTCAGAAAAATAAAAAATTCCAGAAATTAAGAACAATCACATGTGTTTCAAGAAACACAAAAGGCTATGGGAAACATATGCAACTATTGTATTGCCCCTCAAATTTAGCCAAATCAGTAACAATGAGGGACAAATTCAAGCGATATAACTAATGGAGGTTAATACCACTATTGAAAAATCAACCATAATTGAATTATAGATGTAAAGAAAAAAATTATAATTTTTTAGTGGTTCTCTTCAATTAAATAATTTGAAAAAATATGAAAAATAAAAACATTAAAAAAATTACCCAGTTTGTAATCTTGAAAAAACTTTCTTCTGAAGTTATCAATCAGTAGCTATTCAAATGTTTAGTCTCTAATAATATCTACATAATAAAAAAAGAACTAGTTAAAGAGAAAAGTGATAAGTTCTTGGTTTTTTTCTTTTTATTAAAAAATTAGAGTTTCTTTTTAATTAAAATTAAATTATTAATTATAATCGATGTCTAACTTAATTATAATTATAATTTATTCTTAATAAAATCAAATATCTCATATTTAATCTTGAAGTTTGTCAAACTTTAAAATTAAGTCCAACTTAATTTAAATCAAAATTTCTATCTTTGAATGCTTTTTATATATAACTCGTTAGGTTCCTAATATGTTGACAATAATTATAAATGTAATTCTAATTTATTATTAGAACTGGATAAATTAGAATTCCTTTTCATTCATTTTTAGTTTTCTAATCATACAATTTACCATAGACATGTTAGATTAAGATTAACATCTAATAGCATGTCATGACCTCCTAAATATTGGAAAATTTAAAATGATTTGATTTAACATGTCTTTGTATGGTTATAAGATATAATTTAATAGTTTCATCATCCAATATTTTAATTAGACATAGAGTACAGAATTAATGTCTACTTTATTTAAGTCAAATTGTGTTCATTATTGTGAATTAATAATTGATTTATAATTGGTATTTGAAACTATCTTTTTCAAGTCTCAATTCATTCTAGCCAAAGAATTCTTTAAATCACCACTAATCAAGAAGAATAAAACATGCTCCTAATTACTTAAAGGTGACGAACTTTTTATTGACTTATTCAACTATTTCTATATAGTTTATACTATATCTAAGTAGTATTAACTGAATTACTCTAATTAGAATAAGTCATAATTATTCTTAATCTCAAAACATAATAATTCTTGTATGAGATACCTTAGTAATCTTAAGTGTGAGGATCAATTACACAACCATCATAATGAGAAAATTTACAAATACACAAGTAATGATCCATTCAAAATCCTCATAATTGGATCAATTCAATAAACTTATTCTTTAATAAGTACACACTCGTTTGCTAAGTATCTCCATACTTTAGTTGATCAACTACATTTTTATAAAGAAGAAATACAACATATGCTATCGTGTTTCCATCTTATTAAGTTTAATTCTTAATAAAACAATATTTAAGAACAATTTAGGGGCAATACATAAATGCAATATGAATCTCATAATTATGATTTCATTGTAATTTAATTTGTAAAGCATATTTATCTCATGAACTTCATTATATATATCAGTTAATTAAACAAATATGTATATGATTTGAATTAATTAAGTCACAACATCTACAATCAATTGATTAGTTATAAGACATAAACTAATAAGAACCAATCAATATTTCAATTATTAATCCAATTCGCTGACAAAATCAGAAGGGGCCTTAATGTCCTGTTTAAATTTGCTATCTAAAATGCTATCCAAGTATATTGAGCAACAAAAGAGAGTTGAGAGAACAAAACTGTGGGTGAGTCCAATTGCTTTTACAATGGGAATATATAACAATTAGGTCCTAATCATGAGAGTACCTTCTTGTACATTGCATGTGGTGCCACCACAGATTCCATCTAAGTTGTTAAATCAAAAACCTGGGGCGTAAACCTAATTTTTGAGAATGTTAAGGATGAACAGAACCATACATAACAACAGAACCATACATAACAACAATGTTATCTCTCACTCTCTTTTCTTCCTTTTGTTGAAATTTCAGCCTGTCGAGTAGTGTTTATTTGTGCAGTTTTACTTGGTGGACCAAAAACTTTCTTTGTCATGACTAATGATTCTGATGAATAAGGGGAATATGCATTAGTTGGCCTTTCAACCTTTTACTCACATAGGAAGGTTTTTGGAACTACATGCCAGCTTTTGCCAACTTTCCAATCAATTTGTGATTGACAAGGAGAGCACTATTGGGTTTAACATAAGGATTAAGAATGGAGGACAAAGTTAAGAGTAGTGATATGATGGTCTCCCAAACATTTGGTTGTAATGGCTCTAAGAAGCAATGTAGATTTGTATTACACATGTTGTCTTGGAGTAAAGTACCAGGCCATTGTTAGCAAGCAGTAAAAGATCTCTAAAGAGTTGTTTAGAGTTAGTAATTCTTAATCTTCTGGCATCTAAATCCATACACTGCAGAATCATTTTATTATATCTTCGTCTTTTATATTAGACAACAAAACAAAGATGAGTTGATTCCGAGCATTTGGGTAGGAAAGCATCTGCTTTTGGATGCTCTGAAGTATGGACTATAAATAGTGTAAGCTTGCAGAAATTAGTAAAATCGATGCATTAACTAAAGGCCCAATGTTGTTAGATAAGTACTTTTATGTTAAATAAATAACAACTGTAAAATTTGTAGGAATGCAATCATCATCAGCATATTAGTTAGATGAGTTGGCGTGGAGGGAAAAGTGGTTAAAGGAGTTGAGGAGTTGTTGTAATTAGGTAGAAGTTTGTTAT
>JANQAP020000048.1:4909430-4919631 GCA_026874005.2 Erythroxylum coriaceum | reverse complement strand
TCTCAGTTGAAGTTTGAAAATTTATCAGCTCATTGTAATCTTCTTTAGCAAACTTTATCTATAGGGAGCCATTTTTTTAACCTTGTTAGTGGAGAACATGCCTTTATTGGTATAACACTCTAACAATCCACAAGTGCCAGTGGAAGACCAAGAGATCACCCAACCCCGTACATCGGTAACAGTCACAATAGTATTGTTAAAGCTTGCTTGAATATAAAAAACTCCTTTTGGTACTTTACGTGGATTCTTACGTGAACCCATACGTCTATTCTTGCGTGAACCTATTTTTATTTTTTGTAAAGATTTTGTCATATTTTATCATCTCATAAATATAAGTCAGGGATAACCTCATCTGTAACCAAAATACTATCTTCTCCTAGTCTTATAATTAGGCTCTCCTCTATTAATGATTATTGAATATCAACTATGACATATATCTTAACATACTTGATTCTTTTCAATTTGGCAATGGTTTCATCCCTAGATATCGACTTTCTAATATAGCTAGCCAAATAACTAACCTAGGTTGGAATCCACTTATGACATGAGGTTTCAATGGAAAAACTTGATTTTTATTGTTGGAGATAAAGTGGTTTTCCATTTACATGTCATAGACCATTTGAAAGTAAAAGTTGAGCACTAGCTTTTGAAACAAATTTGAAGAAGAAGATGTTGATTTCATTGACTAGAACCTCTTTCAAACCCATATTTTTTCCAATTGGTGATGGTCGAAGAATTCATAATATGGAAAGTAGGGTGCCTATCTAAAAAGAAGCCAACAAAAGTAGAATTCCATCTTGAAACTACTTTTATAAGAACCTCAATTGAGGGAGTTACTCAAGGACTACCTTTTAAGAGCAAGGGAGGGTAGAAATGTAGGTTCAAGTTAGGGGAAGAGTCCCCTAAAACTTGTTTCTAGGTAATCTTGGTAGATTGAGGAAATGGTGGATAAGCTATAATTAAATCAAGAGCCTTACAGGATCTAGGGGAAAAGACAAGGTTAAGGTTAGAAGGAGAGAATAATCAAAGGTGATATTAAAGTTAAAGGAATAGGAGAAGTTTGATGTGAGAAGTTTGAAGCAGATGGAGGAGGTTGGTTGGAAATGGATAGGAGAAATAAGAAATATTACCAGTTAAAGCTAAAGAAGAACTAGAATAACAAATAATTTAAATGATAGTTATTAAAAAAAGTTAGGTGAGAAAGTGGCAAAAGACATGAAGATGAGTGGAGAGATTAGGGAGGAGGAAGGACTAAGGAACCGAATGAGAAAGAATAAAGTATGGAAAGTGTGACAAGGGCGAAGGAGAAATAAGAAAAGCATAGATTCGAGAAGGTCCAACAAGTTTCTCCATTATAACAAGCACGAAGAAAGAATTAGAAAAGGAAAAAAAATCAAACTTACTTAATAGCCATAAAATAAGGAAGTAAGAAAAACAACAATGAGAAAAGAAGCCTAAGGCCAGACCCAGGACAGGAAAAAAAAGGAAGGATGAATAAGGTACAAGACTCACGGTGAAGTAGTTGAAAGATAGGCAGAGGGGAAGAGAGACAGATAAGCATAGCTAAAGTATCACTGATAGTAAATATAAAATAAAATTTTAAAGATAAATTAATTTTATAAATCAATAAATTAATTAATTTTAATATTTTATGTTAATCTTATATAACATTTATTGGCAAATATTGAGGAGAAATTCATGTACTTCATTAAAAATACTAATTAATAGGTAATAAATTTTAAACTAATTTTTGTGAAGATATATTTTAATTTTAAAAAATACTTTAAATTAATTAGAAAATAATATTGAATAATTATGTTATATTAGTCATAATCATCATTATTAAGTAATATTAATAATTAAATTGTATTTATTTTAAATGATAATAAAATTAAAATATAACAAAAATGGACACAGTTAATGACCCAAGTTATGTTACTTATTGCTTACAATATGAGCACAAATACATCTATGTCCTCAGCTGTGTTATTCACAATGTCTGCATAAACTCATCCTTGTGAGATAAATCTAGAGTAACTTGAAAACTATAAAATGAAAAAGGTACTAAAAATCAAATTAAGAAATTAAACTAAATAAAAATTCAAAATGTAAAATAAGTTTGTGCAAATGAAAGAAACTAAAATATATACAAAGGAAAAACAGAAGAAATAACAAATCATTCTTTAGTCACGACCTCATCTACATCTTCAATAGGTACAGTTGACGATCAAGATGGAAAAGGTCTTGATGTCAGTATTATTATCATAAGAATTAACGGTAAATTGTTAAAAATTGAATTAATATTTTTACAATGTTAATTAATATTATAAAATTAATTTATCCAAAATAATTTCATGCAAGTATTTGAGTGCTCTGTTTTTGCAGACTTGGCGTCTGGGATTCAGGAACGTCAGGTGGGGATACCGTAATTTAATGAAGTTGGGATTGCCACGTGTCAGATGGCATGCTGCAAATTTCGACTTGCAGAAGTTGAGCCCATACACGTTATTCTTGATTTGCCAGTCTAATCCTAACATAGAGTAGTAGAGTGCTTTTGTGGGTGGAAATGAAATGATGAACTGCCCATATGTTTTTATAAAGCAATGTTAACCAGAGACAGAGAGAAAACAAAATGCTAAAGAAAGAAAAAGCTGATTACAGATCACGAGACGATCATTATTACTATTTACAATATTCATTGTTAGGTACAACGACGGATCATGATATGATTTTGGGTACCACTTTTAAATGTGTACAAAGACGCATACGATTTTTAGTTCAAGGAAAATCAAAATACAGGAGGATCACACGCATTAGTCTAGTAATTACTTTCCTTCAAATAAAATATCATCTCCAACTCTGCTGCTTTCAGTACTTTCACTTTAACACATACTCTCAACTGTCCCCATTACTTTGTGCCCCCCTTTCTCTTTATTCAACGCTAAAGATTGCACCCATCTCCTAATCTTCCATTCTTCCCTCTCCAAACACCGACAACATTCTTCTTCTTCACCTCTGTAGTCTGGTACGTCCACCTGAAAACTCCATTTTCATTAAAAAGATTAGTGCTTTGCCTCGGAATGTCGTACTGATCACAGCTCATTGACTCTTATTATCTCCTGAAATGGGTTGCTGTGCAAGTGCCAATAAAGCTTCAGAATTTGACCAAATTGGATCTGCTACTCTCAACCCCATGTCAACTCATGAGAGCAGAGCTCCACCTCCACCGTCTCTTGAAGAAGAAACCGTTAAAGAAGTTCTCTCTGAAACTCCCAACACCAAACCATCACCACAACAGCCCATCAACATCAACACTTTACAAGACCACAACAACACCAAGAACAAAATCCACCATCAACCACCACTGTTACCACTACCATTTGTTGGTCAGAACACTACAAAGAATGATGTTAAGCCATATCACGACGACGAGATCTCAGAACAAGAAGTCTCAGAAGTATGCAGCGTGAGCTTGAGCGAAAGCACTATCAACGACGGAGAAGAAGTAAAACAAAGAGCAATCCGATCTCCTGCACCTAGAAACAGGTCATTCCCCGGCGATATGGTGGGGCCTAAAAGAGACCGTCATTACGGGAATTCGCCTATTCAGAGAGGTGGCCGTTCACCAGTGAAAAGAAACAATGCCGGGGGTGGAGGTACGGTTAGGTTGGTGGAGAGCAAGGAATCATTAGAAAGGCGAGGGTTGAGATCCGACCCGAGTAGGAGAGACCCAGGTGAGAGCTCAGGAAGAAGGTCCAGGTCACCAGCCTTCAATAGATCTGCAATGGGTCGTAGAACGTCGGCGGTGAGGAGCAACCGGTCTCCGGGCCGGGTCAGAAAGAATCCACCGGAGAATGAGATGAATAAGGCAAGTGTTGTGGAGGGAAGCAGCTATGCTACAAACGAGTCACTTGAAAACCCACTGGTTTCCCTTGAATGTTTTATCTTTCTCTGAGTTGCAGAAAGTTTCCGGTGGAATCTTAGTCGCCTGAGTTTGTTTTAAGCAATTTTTAGTTAATTTATCTTTTGTATTGTGTATATTAGTGGACAAAATGGTAGATAGTCAGATCCGGCAACTTGGATATGGAATGCCATTATTGATCTCCAGGTTTACTCATCTATGCAAGATTGCTTTTTGTACATCAAGTGAAAGGATTTGCCTGTTACGCAATGTATATCAAAATTAACTTGTCGCTGCGCACATAAGCAAATTGAAATTTGAGAAATCTTTCTTTACCGTTGGAGGACAGGCTGAAGACGACAATCAATTAGTGGTCCTAAATATAGCAAACTTGTCCATAGTCGAGTTTGTTGTTGTCTCTTCTTTACGGACTTAATTTTTGTTCCATTTCAAGCACAGACAAATGACAATATCCTTTCGACACCATATCTACATTCCATCCAAACCCTCTCAGTTCCTTCACAAAAGATTCAGCATTGAACATAAATACAATAGGCCGATTCGAGACAACAGGCCACCAACGAAACTAGCAGGCTCTAAGCAAGCAATCTAAATAAAATATGTTGGCCCAAGACTAGACTGGTTCGTGTAAAAATGTACTGGCCTTAAACAATCAAAACCACAATTACAATCAATCTTTTTTCCAAACACAAAGAACCAAGCTTGTTAATGAGTTGGACCTGACTTTCACGAGTAAAATAAAAATGGCTGCTCCACAGAATTTGCAAGGAATTTGATGTTTGACTTCACATCTTCCCTGGTCAAAACAATCCATCTTTGAGGATCAAATCCCATCCACAAACTTTCAACATCCAAATATTGCGGATGCAAAGGATGAATAAATAATCTGGGCGGAAGCCTCCCAAACTTTGCAAATAAGTTCGGTCAGATGCTGGCTTCAACCCGTCAAAAACTAATGGCTTATCTACACAGGCATAAAGAGCTTTACGGTTAAGAAGTAATGCTTGTTTGTGTGCTTTGAACACTTCCTCCGGTTCATGGCTGTACTTGCTTTCGTACAATGTTTGCACTTTCTCATCTTAAGCTTCTTCCGTTGAGCTGGTGACTGTTTCATGGTTTAAGGTGGAAATGTGATGTGCAGTGACAAATAGCTCGCGGGGGTCAGCAGCACTTTCCAGTGCTACAGAAACTGGGGCTGGGTGTGCTATAAAGGTAGGAATGTTGTCTCCAGGCATCAACACTGAAACTCCATTTGCATATACAGTCATCTGAACATTTCATGGAAAGGAAAAGCAACTATGTTAGGGAGCTAAATGGTAAGTGGATGAAGCCCCGGTCACAGGTTTGAATATTGATGAAACTCTTGGGATAAAATAGTGTATCTCATGAAGAACATGTCAACCAATATTTGGAAATTGGTCACTGAGTTCAGTCAAAAAATGTGGAATCCAAACTCGTTCAACACATCCATGACATTTTCTTGTAAGAAGCTTTTTTGTTGGACAAAGTCTATATGAAGTATTAAATAGGAGATAAAAAGTGGTCCACAGAAACCTTGCTAAGTCACAAGAAGTACTAAATGAAAACGAGTTATGAAGCTAAACAAGTAGAATTAATCACTCGGGCACACAGGAAACCATTCAGTTGTCATTGGTTTTTGAACAAAGGAATTATGATCATCAGTCCGGTTCACAGGGACAGATGTAGACTTTCTGTTTTCAATTAAAAAGTCCATACCTCAACTTTCTTTCTCATGGTTCTCCACCCTACTTCTAATAATGTAGACAAGGCAACAACTGACACGTGAAATTGAGTTTTATGCTTGATATAATGTAGCTGGTGGGAGACGGACACTACCTTGAAGACTATGTCATTAAATATACAATACAAATAATTTATCGCTCTTATCCATAAAACAACTTAACGTATAAAATCTGCATTTATATGGCAAGGTACTATTAGCATATTTATGGATTATGGTTAATGGCAAGGTACTATTAGCATATTTATGGATTATAACCATAATTTGCTACAGCTCAATATTTCTGTCCAGATCAGACTTGCTAAGTCACTATCACTCAATATCACAACAGCTGAAAGATCTTGCATGCTGTAGAGCCAATGTGATTCATGATGATTGCTCCATAAACAAGACTAACTCTTAAAACTATAAAACCCTGGACCCCAAAAAGCCCATTGTTCCCTCAAATGCAAATCTGAAAGAACTTGGAGACCATCCTGTCGACTCTAGAACTAAGTGCCTCAATAATTCTTCACCCAACAGTTTTTAACTGTTCAGGCTTCAGGGATACCCCCTTGGACAATCTTTATAAGATCAAGATGATGTAAAAATCCTCGATGAATAGTCATGTACAGTTTCACATTGAAAAGCACTTGACAACATAATAAAGTTTACGCAACTTTTCTATTGTGCTAGCTATATCCCAAATCAGAGTTAGCCCTCAGAGTAAACAAGGTGGTCGGATCAAGAAGGTGGGCCTCTTATGTTTCGGAAAAGGTAAGGCAGATGGTCAGATCATAGACGTAATGCATCACACAAGAGCCCTCATGGGATACTCCAAATAAATAGGTACTAACCTAATCTCCTTAGTTTATCTTCAAACACAATATTTTAAGTAAATTAAAGGCACAAGTTGAAATCGGAAAAGATAAGAAAAAGATGAACCAAGGCTTGTCCACAAAAGAGACCTGTCTCCGACCATGGACACTGTCACACTGGCCATGCAATTGCAACGCAAAAGCTAGGTCCAGTTGAGACTGATGGCCAGTATGCATCGATGTACAATGCTGGTACTAAACAACAAGAAGGATATTTACTCCAATCCAACGACCATTAGGCTCGGAAACCAACCATTCAATCACTAGACAACTTCTTGAAATGGGCCATTGCCCAACAGCTATAATTAGGAGACAAGACAGTTCCTAAATGATGAAAATTTTGACTAAGTGAATGGGTGACTGTGGACGAGAAAAGTGAGCTTATCGACCTGAGTTTCAATACTTGAGCCAAAGTTTTTTTTTAATTTGGATGTTAAAAGCATTACTCAATAGTAAGTGAGGCTTAAGGTAGATCAGATGCAGTTTAGCACCTTCCTAAAATGGCCATATGGCCAACAAATATGACGAGAAATCTCAAGTGACAAGTGGGAATTGTTAGTCAAAACTTAAACGTTGCAGGAGACCAAAAAAAAAATGAAATGGATATAAACACGAAGATAAGGTAGGAAGTCGACCTTGAACTCAAGCAGAGGAAAATGTCGAATTCATGTAATGCAGAAGCTAGGTCATTGAACTAATTCATATTGTAGAGTGATTAATAACATGGATCCCAAGTTCAATTCTGAAACATAACCACATCTAACCTATGTCAGTAGCTGGGCAGAAATATATCCAACACTGACAGACAGTCATAATTATAATTGTATTTTCTGTCAGATAAACAATTATCGTTACAGCAAAAATCGAAACAAACAACAAATTGTTAAGAGAAGAGCGTAAAGAAAGAAAAGACAGAAACAACCACATTTACCCCAACATTAGAAATCTTAAAACCTTTTAACCGGTCAAGAGTAGACGCAATCAAATCGAAAAAAGAAGATTTTAGTAAAGACTAGTCAATTGCAAGTCTATACAAAAAAATGGGAAGAGATTCACTCACTTTTGGAGATGGGTGACCAAGCTTTGCATGCACACCTGTCTGGGACTCTAGGTCACCATGGCTCCTATCAGACGAAGGTCTGAGTAATCTTTCAAAGATGGCCATAACCAGGAACATAGAGATGAGAAGGGCAGTAGCTACAAACCCAAAAGACACAGCATTGACAGAGTTGTCAAAATGTCTGAGGTGGTCTTCCCCCTGCACGTTCAACAGTGTTGGAGCTCCAATTGGTGGCCAAGAATTATAGCCACCATCCTGTGCAACCATTTTTGAAGTCTACAATTTCTACTTCATCAACTTCATTTTCATTATCATTTTTTTGATCACGAGAGACAGAGAGAGAAGGAAAATTATGGTGTGTAATCAAAAGGTAAGGCGATGTTCAAGGCTTTTTTACACTGGAATCAAGGCATAGGACTGATGCTATAGATATAGATATATAAATAGATATAAAGAACTAGTATTTTTCCAAGGACATGGAAAGCGAGAGAAGCAAAGAGAGAAAGAGCATGTGGGCTAACTCTATGTTTACAATAAGGTGACCATAGAGGAGAGGAGGAGGAGGAGTGAGAAAGGAAGAATCTTGGAACTTGGATAGCTCTTGCTTTTTAACTCTTTATTTCTTTTGGTGTACAGAAAGAAGAAAATGGTGGTTTGGGCAGTTGAAATAGACTTTTCCGCTTATTTTAACCATACAGAACTTGCTATGAACTGTGGGTCTGTCTTGTCTGGCTTGTGCTTAGTGTTAGCGTGTAGGTAGGTCTTGAAGTGCTGCGGTAAAAAACACAAGCATGAACCATGAACATGTTCATGGGCTCTCGCTTTTGGCGCTACAGTGATTTGATGTGGACTAAGGAGCTTCACATGTTGTGACTCTTATAACATCAACTGCTCTACCAAATGCCAAGTGAGTTGAGGAGGCATGGCGTAGAAAAATCTGCACTCTCCAGATAGTAGAGAGTACTTGCTTGGAAAGAAATAACGCAAAGGAGATTCCGTCAACTTTATCACTGTTGGTAGACCATGATTACTAATTAGGCAGGCTTGGCAGCCACAATTCGTCCTTTTAACTTACTAATGAAGAAAATACGACAACAAACTTAGACTACCAAAGAAAATAGACTTACTTCTTTTACCATATTATAGGTTATTTTGGGTAAAATCAGATTAAGCAATGCATTTAAAATTGGAAAAAGTAAAGTTTAATGGTTATAGTGATTATTAATGACCATTATTATTTTAAATAATGATGATCATTTGTTGCCTTTTATATTTATGCTATGATTGGTAGGATGATTAGTAATGGTATAAAATAAAATATAATATTATTCTATTGTTTGAAATGAATGTTTATAATAAAATAGAATAGAATAGGATAGAAGGAGAGGGTTTCACATTACATCATGTTCTATTATAAAATGTAAAAATAAATTACCTCCGAAGATTTAAGATGGAATATAAAATGATAAATATGTATTATTTAATATACTTTCAATAAATTTTTATAATATCAATTATAACCTCAATCCTAATAATAAGCAGCAAGACAATACATCATTATTCTATTAAGAGTAGAACAGTCATTCATTATTATCATACATACGTTACATTCCATTTCATCCATTTTACAAATAACATTTTACTATATTACATTACATATACTCTCATCTCTCCCAAAAAACAGCTTTATAATATTACATCCATTTACATTTCATTCTATTATAAACTATTTCATCTTATTCCATTTTATTAAAAACTTTACGTTCGACTAAACATAACTTGAGGATGTTTAACTCCGTTTTTTATTATTATCAGAAAATTTTGTTGAACTCCTTTTTTTTATATTAAGAAGATTTTGTTCATCAAAACATTTGTTATCTCCCCACCCAATTTTGGAACCAAATTCTTTAAGGGTAAGGCCCACTGACTTGACTTTGCCATGTCTTTTATTTTAGGAGCAATTTGCAATAAAGCGAGGGCTTGCCATTCCATGGACTATTCAATTGTTTTTGCTTCTTCCAAGTCCAAATGGCATTATCTTCCAACTTTTTTGCAAACTTTACACTGCAAGAAAAACATAAATTAGCGTCGAAAATTTACCGACGGAATAAAAATTGTAGCTATTTTTCGACGGAATACAAAAAACCGTCGGTACTTACGTCGTCAAAGTTTAGATATAGCGACAGAAACAATTGTCGTCTGTAAAAGTGAAGAGAAGGAATTTTGCGCAAAATCTTCGACGACATATAGCGACGACGTAACTATTACCATCGGTAAACATTGTAGGAATGCTTCCCACAATTAAATAGCTTCGGATATTTACCGACGGCAACTGTTCCGTCGGTGAATTTAGATCAGCGTCTGTTATTTACTCACGGAATAGCGTCCGTCGTTAAATTGATATCAAGGTTACCGACGGACAATGTTTTCCGTCGCAAAATTAAGCGGCAAGACATCTCGGTTAAATATTTGATGAATTTAAATACTGACGAAATTTTATTTCTGTCGGTAAATGTCAACTGGTTAATAAACAAAACGACGTCGTTTGGTTCTTCGTCTTTAACCCGACGAAACCCCCCTCCTATTTTCTTCTTCTTCTC